>ML791595.1:300174-330774 GCA_009831015.1 Picea engelmannii
ATCAAGCAGTTCGATGCGCACTTCCGGGAAATTCCCGTGCACTTACTCAAGTGCGCGCAAGATTGTGAATGTGCACACCCTTCCATTGATGTGCAATATTGTACACCTACTTAGGTATGTGTAGCACTATTAAATGTGTGCACACTTCCTTTGATAAAAATTCTCCATGCACTTACCCAGGTGTGCGCAAAACCAAAATCAGGTGCCAATGGCTCACTAGCATATATGTACATTTACATTTAAAATTGGTACCAATGGCTCACCAACCTATATGTACAATTACAAAGGGTTTGGATTATCCATGCAAAAATCGGTGGCTACCCACCTATTCCACTGGCTCAAAACATGGGTTTCCACCTTCCACCTTGGCAGTTTTTCTACGGTTTTCTGGGTCCGTTTTGAGGCCCTAAAAGACGTTTTTAGGGAACGATAGTGACGAGACGATATCCAAAGAAATTTTCTGGGATGAAAAAAATATGTAGTCCTCAATTAGACCTTTCCGACGAGGTATAGAATGCCCCAAACATAGATCATATGCAAAAGTTACGCCCATGAGAAATTGACATACCAACTACCCCCATCGAGGCCCACAAACCTTTTTGAGTTTCATCTTTCGGGGTTAGGTTTTTGGTTTCTCTTTACTCTAAAGAGGCCTCTAGAGCCTCATTGTAAACATCATCATCTTCTTGTGAATGAGCATAGACATCACATCTCTTATCAGAGATAAGATTCCACCATTCTAGCGAGTCATTGACTCTGTGATTTTTACAGTTTATGTACATTCTCTCATTAATAAAAATTGTACATTATTGTATCTCTGTGTTTATTGCAATATCTCTATATATTTCATTGTTGTATCTCTACCTTCATTTCGTTCAAGGATGATTTTAAGGATGGAAATTTATTTTAAAATGTAGAAACCTTGGTGAATATTACTAATCCTTCATATGCCAACTATAAATGTTTGGCAATATTTTTGTAAAAATATTCAAATTTCTAAGGATTTTATATAGTTTTTATAAAATTTTGGCGATTTTTAAGGTAAAATAATTTTATCCTATATAATTTGGGCGAATCATTTTTAAAATAGTGAATCTCATTTTTGGAAAAACCATGGAAAATTAGCCCATGAGCGAAATTTAGCCCCTAAAATAATCCATGATTTCGTTCTCAAAATAATCCAGATCAGTCGATTAGGGACATTACGTTCCCCTCCTTATTTATGCACTATCCTCAATGCATCATATACACATGTACATACAAAATTTCAAAAATATTAAAAAAGATGTAGATAGTCTACCTGCATAGCATCCTCACACTCCTAGTTGCATCCTTAGGACCGTACCAGGTCCATTGGAATTTTACCAGCTCCATTACTCGATTCCGAAGCTGTTTGATTTTCTGATCCAATATGCAAACCAATAACACTTGAAAATTACCTTGTGGCTCCACCTGAATCACATTCCAATCAATAATATGATTAGAATTAGGTACATACTTTTTAAGTAATGACACATGGAAAAAATTATGAATACACAAGGATGCAAGAAATCTAATCATATATGAAACAAGACTAATCCTCTCTAGGATTTCAAATTGTTTGGAAAGCACACTACCAACTTAGAACGATTCCCCAACTTCAGGGGAAATTCCTTTGGCTTTAACTTTCAAGAACACATGGTTACCCACTTTAAACTCTCTATGGGTTCTGCCTTTATATGTGCATATTTTCTACCTGTCTTGGGAAGCCTTTAAATTATGCCTTATATTTACCATATTCTCTTCCATTTCTTGGAGCATATTTGGCACAACTACTACGTGGTATGATAGGTTGTCCCAACTCATTGGTGTGTTTCACTTTCTACCATAAAGTGCTTCAAATGGGATCATATTTAAAGATTCTTGATACGTATTGTTGTAAGAAAACTCTACCAAGTGAAGGTATTCTTCCCATTTTGATGGTTTATCCATCACATACATCTTGAGCATATTTTCAATCACTCGATTTACCCTCTCTATTTGTCTATTTGTATTAGGGTTATAGGATGTGCTAAAGTTCAAATTTGTTCCAAATCCTTTGAATAGAAATTTCCAAAAGTTTGAGGTGAACTTGGAATCTCTGTCAGAAACAATTGTCTTAGGTACACCATGGAGCCTAGAAACTTCTCTTATTTATATTTCAGATATGTTGTTTTCCTTTTGCGTTGACTTCACTAGAATAAAATGGGCATCTATAGTAATCTTGTCTACCACTACCATAATAGAATAATGTTTCTTAGAAGTCCTAGGAAACTTCGTAATGAACTCCATGGTCAAAACTTCCCACTTCCACTCAAGAATGGGAAAAGGATGTAGCAAACTAGGTGGATGTATGTGCTCAACCTTGACCTTTTTACATTCAAGACATCTAGCAATAAAATCAACAACCTCCTTTTTCATACCTGGACAATAGTATTGTTTTTTGAATACGAAAATTGTCTTCTAGTAACCTAGATGTCCAGCATAAGGAAACCTATGCATCTCCAACAACAACATACTTTTCAACTCTTGATAATTTGGCACATAGAATATGTGTCTATACATGAGGATTCCATCCTCTCTTCGCTCATAACCTTCAAACTTATGTTGTGACATACCTTGTTGTAAAGTCACCTTTATGTCCATATAGCGTTGATATGATTTGGAAACCTCTAAAAATTTTTCACACAAATCGAATTTGACATGATAATGGTTGTAGCATGGATCTCATGCACCCTCTTGTTAATTGCATCAACCACCTTGCTTTATTTTCCTCTAATATGCTTTATGTCAAAGTCATTCTCACTAAGGAATTATAACCACCTACTTTGTTTGGAATTTATACTTGGTTGTCCAAACAAATACTTCAGACCATTATGGTTTGTCCTCAGCTCAAACATTTTATCCATGAGATAGTGTTGTCACATGTTCAAGGCATGCACTATGGATACCAATTCCAATTAATGAGTAGCATAGAGCCTTTCGTGCTATTTTAACTTTCTTGATTCATAGAATACCACATGGCTATTCTGAATCAGGACTCCATTGAGCCCTTCCTTTCATGCATCTGTGCATACAACGAAGTCTGCATATGAATCAACAATTCTCAAAATTTGCGCACTTGTCAACAAACTTTTCAAGTGATGAAACTTCCTTGCACAACCCAGAGTCCATTCAAATCGTGCACCTTTCTTTTGCAAGGATGTAATTGGATGCGAAATTTAAAAAGAAAAATCAATAAACCTTCTATAATAGCCTGTCAGTCCCATAAGGGACCTTACCACTGCGACATTTATTGGTGTCGAGCATTCTTCAATGCATTTTTATCTTTTCTAGATCCACAACTATTCCTTCATTGGAAATAATATGACCCAAATAATGAATCTGTCACTGGTAAAATGAGCATTTTCTCAACTTTGCATAAAGTTTATTCTCCCTCAATACTTGCAGTACCATCATCATTTTTTTCTCGTGCTACTCTTCATACTTTGAGTAAATAAGTATGTCATCCATAAATACAATGACAAACATTTATAAATAACTTCTGAAAACTCCATTCATCAAACACATGAAGACAGTTGGTGCATTTGAAAATCTGAATGGCACCATTGTGAACTCATAATGTCCATACCTTGTTATGAAGGAAATCTTGTTGATGTCTTCTTCCTTAATTCTCACCTAGTGGTATCCATATCTTAGATCAATGTTTGAAAATGTCTAGTTCCCCACAACTGATCAAAGAGGTAATATATCCTTGGAAAAGGATACTTGTTATTTAATGTTACCTTGTTCAACAGCCTGAAGTCGATACAAATTCTCAACATACCATATTTCTTCTTCATGAACAATACTGGGGTACCCCAAGGCGACACACTTGGGTGTATATACCCCTTCTTCATAAGATCTTCAAGTTTCATTTTCAACTCCTTCAATTCCAGTGTACTCATCCTATAAGGAGTCTTGGATATGGGTAACTCTCTAGGCATTAGGTTTATAGAGAAATCAATAACTCTTTTTGGTGGCGACCCCAATATCTCTTTAAATACATCCGCAAAATCTTTCATTATTATGCAGTCTTCAAAATTTTGAATTTTATCCTTAGGTTCCTCTTCCATGTGCACTACAAATACTTGACATCCTTTCCTATAGATTGTCTTCAATTGCAAGGTTGGAACTTCTCTAATAGTTACATCTCTTGGAATTCCTTGAACATTTTGTTGAGGAAAATATATGAAGTGATGTTACTCAAGAATTTTCATATTCTTCTTGGCTAAAGAAAAATAGACGGGAATGTCACCCTAGGCTTATAGCCATCAAAAATAAAATCCTAACTCACAAGTATTAATTACAAGTGCTTAGGCTAGTATTTTTCACAAATAAAAGCTTGCTGGAAAATTCATTTTAATATGATTTTTTGAATATAATAGTTGTTGAAAACAAGTGTAGAGACAGAAGTAAGACACCAATATGATAATCAAGAAAGATGAGACATAAAGAAATCTTTTATTTCATTCCAATACACCAAAGAGTCATTTTCTTTACAAAATCTCATATAGAAATTTCGGACCAAAGTCAAACTTAGACATCCCTGATGGAACATACAAAAGGACCTCTAATAGAAAATCAAAATTGAACTCTAAAAGATGGATCAACTTGCCACAAATTGTTTCTCACTCAACTCTGCACAATAGCCTTTGCCAGTCATGAAAACTAATTCACAAACAGACAAGTCTACACAGACTATCAAAGATAGATCAACACCTCTGAAAAACAAGTGTCTGAGTGATGTAATTCTACCCTGAATGTTGTTGTCTACAATAAGACCCTGCTATCATAAAAGAGAATTAGGCTTGTGATAAATTAAGGAATGAATGAAAACTGAACTATATCAACATAAACTCAAAGAGCACGCCTTAGTATGCTTCTCATTCTATCATCCTCTTGTTCCTCCCTTTCCTTTTTCCTTAAGCAAATTAGAATTGGTTGAGGTAGTTGAACCACCTCATTAGTTAAGTTAACTAAAGACTCAACCAACTTTTTAGTTAGGGGGAAAAGTAATAATCATAATAAGGGTTTTAAATAAATAATAACTAGTAGGTGGGACCTCTTGTGACTCCCATTTAGCTCTTAACAACTATAACATAACTAGTCAATTAAACAAGAACATCTCTCCTTGTGACTCCCATCATCACATGCACATTTGAAAATTTATCTCAATTATATTTGACATTGTTTTCAAAAATGCATTACTCATATATCCAAAAATAAAACATGTTGTCCAAAAACTTCTTAAGTCAATTGTCATCAACAATAGATAAAATAAAAACTCAAAATCCATATTTCCCACTTTGAGATGCAATATTTCCTTGATTGTTTTTGTCACCCTTCGATTTTCCTAAATTTGTCTTTGGTTGTGTTGAGCCTTTAGGCCTAATCTCACTGATCACATGAGAAAAATCGTCCCTCAAATGCATCTCGGAAGACACAGATTTGTCAGAGCCATTAGAGGGCGAGGAAGGGGTAGAAGTGGATTTTTCTTTGTCAAGGGAATGGTGGGCCTCGGTTTTCAACCTTTTGCTAGCATGAGAGGACTGAACTGGTGAGTGAATAGGTGAAGCTTGGACAATTGGGTTAATAGGCGGGGGAGCAGGTAAGGACAAATTGGTCTAGCCACGATGTTGGGAGACTATCGGGTGGAGAATCTTTTGCAATGAGACGATGTTGGGAGACGATGTTGGGAGACTATCGGGTGGAGAATCTCGGGTTGCAATGAGACATGAGGGGGCATGTGAATACCATGGGTTTGCGGAGATTGGAAAGGAGGCCTTTTAGGCCTAGTTTGGACCACTCCTTGCCCAATCCAATTGAAAAATCTAGCCTGAAACAACTGGGCTAACTCTTGCAAGTCAACATCAAAGTGTATGGAGAACCTTGGCCTTCTTGGGCATATATTCCAATTACCTCTCCCTCGGTTGCCTCTACCATGGATACCTCGGCTGAAAAAGCTCATTCCTGCATGCATGATTGATTAACAAATAGTCCTTTTGACAACCATACATGGTAACTCTTTAAAAATATGAAATAGATTTTGGCTCAACAACATATCAGGCTCATGCAATCCAATCCACATAAATTGTTTAATTGTTTTCAATGAGCAGGGGGTGAACAAAAGGTCTTGGGATATGTGAGGGGCTTGTATTTAGCGAAAAATGATAAAATGAGGGGCAAAAGAAACACGGTTACTTCTCAAAGACCACAACAATCAACTGTAATGAAAACCAAAGAAAACATCATTGTAATCTAACCAAGAAAATGCGACTCTAAACTGCTTCAATACATAATTCTTCTTGACTGTAATTAAATTTTACAACAAGGAGTGAAAAATGAATGTGGGAAGGAAACGAGGTTGTCATTAGTGGAAAGCGGAAAAAATGGTAGGGAAAGAGAGAGATTATTGTTCATAAAATTAATTAAGTGATCCATAAAACCATTCTGTAAAAACAAACACACCAACCAAATGACCATTGAGACCCAAAAAATTTACTGTGCATAGTTCAAACAATCATGTGCATTAACTTGCTCCCTGCTTGTAATCAAATATCAAACATAGTGTCATCAAACAAGATAGTATGCAGTCCAAAACATCCTGTAGGGGAGGTCTTTTCATCTCACTTATCCATTTAATATTTTAAAATGCTTCCCACATGAATAAACAGTAAACCATTATGTTCAACATCAAAATCAACCACTGCCCACAAATTATTTCAATCATAAAATACAAACTCAAAGGTCGTGCTCGATTATGTGTTTTAATTCATTTAATAATTGAATTGCAATGAGGTTATACTGTCACATACCCCGTGTGTGTTTCTACTATCAACCATGATATTTATTAATGGACATCGACATACAACCATCAATATTTTAAATGTGAGATCTTGACTTTCAATTTAAACTCACAGACAACCATTACCATTCAACACATACTATGTTGTGGAATACATAGACATTCGACAAAATGCAAGAGTATTTCCATGACTATACAGGTTCAATCACTCTCAATCTAAACATCCACAATGTTGGGCTATCAATCCAATACAACAAGGCAACAACAGCATGCTCGATCTCATAACACAAGTCGATCAAATTGCAACAAAACCATATTGTGTAAAAACTTGTGCCTATCCTTGATGATGCAATCAAATAACTATAACATATACAGTGGATGGAAATTCCATAGTCATCCCGGTTTCAATAACCATTTGGCCATTAAAAACACATAGTCATAGTAATCATTGACTCATGGTGTAGGAACGCCACACATACCAATGCATCATGCACGAAACATCATTAATCAATTGTAAACTAATGCTAAGTTAACATTTCGATAACTTCAATGAAAAATATAGTGCCCATGTATCAACCCCATCTTCAATCAACCAATTTCAATGTTGATCTTATCAATTAGACTGTCATAATAACCAATTGTAGTGACTACAACCAAAACCACTGTCAGGATAATCAACAGAGATGAGTCGATAATAGAATATTATCAACAATGCATAACCAACTCATAACCATCGACCGTGTATCCAAAATGACATAATGGGTTACCTCTATCAAAACTGAGCTTTGAGTAATCAAGTTTTGGCCCTATATAACAACATAGGGAGACATGGAGTCAACTCCCGACATAAGGTGAGAACCTACGAGACCAATGGTGCACGCACATGCTATACCACAAATGTCTTTGCAAACAGGGTGACAATCCCCGTGATAGAGGAGGCTATGAAAAGAGTACAAAGGATCCATCTGGCCTTGTAACGATACTTAGCACACGTAGGGCATAACCCTTGTGGATCTCCCAGTCAACCAAAAAACAATGCTGAGGTGAAACAAAGCTAAGAAGAAGAAATATGACCCACTGCGCGACCATTGGTAGCATGAAATAACCCAATACCCAAGTGAATAATTCATAGTGACACAGGGCGTTTTAAACCCATTAAACCCCATAAAATCCAATACTGGGCATGGTGATACAATGTGTGAAGGAATTCGTTTAGTCTAGACAAACCCTTCACTAAATCGACAAGGATGACAGAGAGCCTTTATGGCTGTTAACACTCAGAACGACCCAATACACTATAACTTCAAAGATTATCACAGAGAAAGACACCAACGATTCATTCCAAAAAAATCAAACTTTTACACAGTTGCCATACTTAAGGAAAGAAAAAACCCATACATTAGAGCCAATATCTAATACTCATGGATGGCCAAAAAAAAGACATACATGTAATCAAAATCACCTTAAACACGAATTGGCTGAGCGGTTCTCCCTCTGCTTGAAAGTCGGAGCATAACCACAACAAACACAGTTGAAAAATAACCCGATTAGGGTGGCGTCGAGTGGAAGGAGTAAGGGTGACGTGTAGTAAATGCACGTCGCCTCCATCCCCAGTCCATTAATTCCTTAGTACACGCCAACAAGCTTCCCATTAACTCAATTAATTAAACCATGTATCAAAACCATCACCCATTAAAACCAATAGCGCGACCCATATCCAAATTTTCCATAAGATAAATCACCACTTCATATAACTCAATCAAATTGCATAACTATTAGCTTATTGCTAGGGTTAACAACAACCATTTAAACTTCAATGCATGTAGAGTAGTATATAACATAGTTTAATTCCTTCCATTTGCATTTGTTTATATTTCTTTTTCCTTTTTCCAACTGCTTTTAGTATTGTTACTAACATGTCTTTTGTGCAGGTGTCAAAGTAACGAGTCCAAGAACAGATAGAAATAGTAGCAATGGATAACATAGGCAATCGTAAAATGCGATTAGAGCTCAAATTAAAACACAAAATGCCTTACCCAACATTCACTTTTCGCATATAGAACCAACAATAATAAGCCCAATCCATCACCAATAAGATCTCATCATCCATGTAAGCAGTGCCAAATAGTGGCACAAAAATCAAATAAGAGCCAGATATTATCTCCCAATCTACAAGGGGTCCCACCTACTAGTATTATTTATCCTGTTAGATTAGAATAATAGGATTTAGCAATACTTTGCGGGCAAAAAACTTCGTTGTGATTTTTAATCATCAACACTGTTCTTGAGTTTCCTTCCTCATCTAAGCAAGTGAATGCTTTATTGTAACAATCCAGGACAACATGGTTCTCATCCAACCAATCTATACCAATGCCAAAATCATACGAGAATAAAGGTATGATATTCAAATCAACCTTTATGCACAACCCATTCATCTCCTATGGACATGCCTTAACCATCTCATTGATTTTCCTTTTTGCTCCAGCAGCTAACTGCACCAACCAATATTTTCCAAGCTTGATTCTCGACAATCCAAATCTTTCCACCATATTAGTATCTAGATAACTATTAATACCTCTTGAATCAATTAAATTAGAAATAGGTTGGTCATTAATATTACCTTCTACTTCAATCATGTGTGACTAAAACTCATCTTGTCTTTTATCCGGCATTGTGTAAATCCTAGGTACATTTCTTCCCATGTCTTCAACTGTCACAGCTTGTTGTACATTGTACGCAATCCTCATTTTATCACCTCTTTGAGGGAAATCTCTACATATATGATCCCCACCACAAACACAACATTGAATATGTTGTTGCCTTAGCTTTTGCTCCACTGTCTCCGTCATTCTGAAATCTTTGGGAGTTCGACATCCTTGCGTATTATTTATGAAAAATGGTGGCTTAGCCCACTTCTTCCTTTGATCCACCTTTCATTTCATCTTGTCTTCCCAATCCTTTTGGAAATTCGATCTTCCCTTTTGTTGATCATAAAGGAATTTAGCACGCCTTATGGTTTCCACCAATGTATTTGGGTCATCATATTATATATTGTCACTGATAAATGAAGTAAACCCACTTAGGAACCTATTAATTTTAACTTCCTCATCCTTGATGAATGCGACATATTTCAGTAGATCTAATAATCTTCTTTCATAACTCATCTGTTGTCATACTCCCAAGATTGAGTTCAAAGAAATCCTTCATTTTCTTATCATAGTACCGCTTGGTTAAGTATTTATTTTGGAAATACCCCTTGAACTCCCTCCAAGTAACCTTATTCTCATCAATGTGTTCAACTTGCACAAACTAATCCCTCCACATTGATGTCTTTCCTTTTATCTGATAGATAACAGTTCTCCCTTCTTCCTGCACAAAATAATTATGCAGCTGGAAGTACTTCCTCATACCCAACAACTAGGTCTCCACATATTCATCTTTCTTGTGCTCACCATCAAAGGTAAGATAATTTATCTTATTTATTTGTCCATGTAGCTCGTCCATCCCAGTCCTTCTCTTATGATTTCTAATAGGAGATGGACTTGAGCTACTATGCGCTTTCCTAAATGAATTCTTTGGTGAGTGAAGTTGATTCCTACCAAAAATTATTGCTTGTCTTATTTTCTCATCATGAGACCTGTGACCTCTCCTTATCCATTTTTGTTTCTATTTTTTCCAGGATTTACATCAATTTGACATTGAAGTCATCTTATTGCTCCTTGTATTTCATAAGACTCTCATTATCATCCTTATAGCTTTGGACATCTTTTTGCAGTCCCTTTATCGTTTCTACCAAGTTTATGCACTACTCCTTAGATTCTATACCATCAACACCCAAACCTATCAATGTTTCATAGAAACCTACACATGAGATCTAGCTAAAGCAAGTACAAACAAAGCTTATTAAGAAAGGAAGAGATATTCAATATGGAAGAATGAGAAAATATTTTCACACTACTCCAATGAGTTGATCAATGAATGAATGAATTATTCAATGATGATCAATATGATACAATGAATGAGTTGAATACACTCGTATATAGGGAACATCATTCCATAATTAAGAAAATAAATCAAGCAATTAGTTTTCCTTAGGAATGCATGCATGCATACTAGTGATGGTCTAAATAGAAAGTCTAAAATATAACTAGTCAGTTAATTCCCACTAAACTAGTGTGTCAAAAATACAAATTTCTCCAACACCCCTCCTGAACATCATTATGGAGTAAAAGATGAGTCCCAAAAAATAGGCCATATTAGGTACTCATGTACAATGCAACTAATAAACACTGAATACAAATGAGGAAAGAGGGAAAATTGTGTGGGAACAAACCTGACCCCCCCCGCCTCAAAAGACAATGCATCAAAAGAAGAAAAGAATAGATGAGATCCACCATGTGGTACGTAGAAAGTCTCCAAAACCAAGAAAAAATGACAAGTCAATGAAGCATGATCTGATGATGACATATCATAATCTGCTTCAATGAATGTGTTGAAGTTGGAATGTTGTAGCTGATACTAGTTGAAAACAATTAGATCTCTCCAAACATTAAGGTGCTAGATTACACCAAGATGGTCGAGTTAGTCAGAGTCCTTCCAAAACATAGAAGCAAACACCATAAAATTAATCAAAATAGTGGTGAATGGAACTGTAAAGGAGACATAATCAATCAAGTCAAGAGAAATGAGAATGGTTCCCATGTATCATGGATGAAACACATATGGAAGATGTCCTTAAACAATTTCTCAAATGTTGCCATGACCAATCATCAAGACAACCATAAAAAATCCTCGGAGTTGGTACCTTTCCAAGATGTTGTCGTATACACCTCTTCATCAATGACTTGAAAGAAGAGGAACTAACAAAAGGTTGAGGATACCTGAAAGGAAGATAACGTTGTATCCGATCATGATGTCGAGGATGTCAATATGTGGAGGATGTAGACCCTATATTTGTTGTTGAAGATTCTAATGTTGTCAAAAAAATTGATGTTTGTTCTAAAGAGTATGATAATGACAACTCTAATGTTGAAGTTGTTGATTAATTAGGTTGGTTTTCATTGATGTCATCCCTTGAAGCAAGTTCGGTAGCAAATTCTGGTAGCCCCAACAATATGATTAAGGGACTTCATTTTGATTGATGTATAATGGTATGAAGTTTAATATATTTGTAGGTAAGACTATTATAGATGGATAGTACATGTCATGCCATTTCCTGTGATATGTGAAATGCAACATAACTCCTCGCGGTTAGAGAGTTATGTCCCGGTGAAGTTGGAGAACCCTCATGAGTTATCTAAAAGGTCAAAGAATTCAAATTAATTCTAGAAGCTCCTAGAAGAAGTTGACTAGTCAAGTGGATGAAACTAGGAGTTAGTCACGGGTTAAGTTGTTGCAATAAGAAAATAATTAAAATTAATTTAGTTGCAACTAGAAGTGGAGAATTTACTATTTGTAGTAAAGTGATTTAGAAGTGGACAAGTGGTTAGAAGTGGAGAATTTACTATTTGTAGTAAAGTGATTTAGAAGTGGACAAGTGGTTAGAAGTGGATTAACCCTAAAAGAAGGAAAGTGGGTTAAGTTGGTTAGAAGGTAAACCTTAGAGGAAGCTACATGGAAGTATAAATAAGAGAGAGGCTCTCCCATTAGCACCTATTCAATATCATTTAATATATATTTTGTGAAAGGTTATTTGGGAAGGTATTATTGATAGAAAAAAGTGCAGAAAAAAAACCGCGGCACGAAAATTGCGGCAGAAAAATCGTGGCAAGAAAACTGCGATAGAAAAACTGCAGCTAGAAAAGTGTGGCAAGAAAAGTGTGGAAGAAAAATTGCATCATGAAAAGTGAGGCATAAAAATCACGGTGGAAAAGGTGCTACAAAAAAAACGTGGCAGAAAAATCCTGGCAGCAGATTCATGGCATCATAATTGTGGCAGCAAAACCATGGCAGCAGAACACTACAAGAAGAAAAATGTATGGTTTTCATATGTGTAGTGTTTAATTTATGAATATGGTTGAGGGTTTGCCTTGTAAATTTGTTGGATGTCGTCTTCGAAGTTTAGGGCTTGTTGTAGAGTTGATCTGAGGTAGATCTACTGAAGTTTAGTATTGGTTTATGTTTGAGGTATTTTGGTTGATGTATGTTGTTGAAGTTATTCGTATAGATAGAGGTTGAATAATAGTGAGGTTCTAGCACATGGTTTGAGGTACAAACTTGTGGTATAGTGTTTGAGGTATTTGTGATCAGATTAGATTGATTGATGAGCATACAGTGACAGGTTTCTTAGTGAAATATTTGATAGAACAGGTTGTGACAATGACATATTCATTTTCTACATTTTGAACTTATATTTCGGGGTGGTTGGGCAGGGAAAGGATAGGTGGTTGTAGCCACCTTCCGGTTGTAGCTGGAGAACATAGGGGATTGTATCCTCCTTATGGTTGTAGCCACAGAATTGGGGAGTTGGAGATTCCCTCATGTTGTAGCCTAAAAATAGGGGTTCGGATCCTCCTTCCAGTTGTAGATGGAAAACAAAGGAAGTTGGTGCTTCCAATTAATGTAATTCTTAAATACAAATAAGAAAAAACATCGTGTGGTTTTCTCCCGCATTGGGTTTCCATGTAAAAAATATCGGTGCACTATGTATGTGTATGCTTGTTCATGTGTTCATGGTTTATTTACTCTGCACTTATTGGATGATAATGTTATATTGATCATAAAGATAAAGACCACTTGCATATTTTGGTTAAATGATTAAAAATCTGTATTACTAATTCAACCCCCTTCTCAGTAATCCAACAAATGGTATTAGAGTAGGTTCCTTTAGAAATCAGTTTAACCACTGAAAGGTAGATCATGGAGAGAAACAATATGTATAAAAATGGAATACCACAATTTCATGGAAAAAAGTATGCATTATGGAGTATAAGGATGAAACATATGTACAGGAACATGGATTTGAAGTTTGAAAATCAGTTGTATATGTATACAAAGAACCAACAGTTCCGCCAACAAATGACAATGGAAAGAAACTCAGTATAAATAATTCAAAATCCACAAATGCACTTCTTAATGGTCTTTGTGATTAAGTATATACCAAAGTTATACATTGTATCTCTTCTAACGATATTTGGGGCAAACTTCAAAATATTTATGAAGGACATTCAAGAGTCAAAGAAACAAAGCTTCAAACTTACAGAGGTCAATTCAAATAGCTAAAGATAAAGGAACATGAGAATATTGTAGCTTACTTCTTATGAGTTGATGAAACAGTGAATGCAATCATAGTATTGGGAGAAGAAATTGAAGAATTTGTAATTGTTCAAAAGGTACTAATATATCTTCCAATGATATTTGATCCTAATATCTCAACACTAGAAAAAAGAGAATATCTAGACTCAACAAGCATGGATGAACTACATGGAATCATCACAGCCTATGAAATGAGAACTGAACATGAAAATCCAGGTATAAAAGAAGCAGCATTCAAAGCATCCAAAAGGTCAAAGAAAAAGGGAAAGAAAAAAGGAAAAATAATATAGTAGCATAAGTGACATCTCGGAAGACAATGAAGAAGTGGCCAGCTTTGTCAAAAGATTAAAAAAGGGAACCGGCAGAATATATAAAGGTAATATTCCATTGATTTGTTTTAATTGTGATGGTATTGATCATTTTGATAACAAATTTCCTCATAATAAAAATAAAATAAATGATGAAGATGATGAAGATAGCTAACAAATATATAAAGGAAAAAGAACCAAAAAGAAAGTCTTCAAGAAAATTTTCTGCACCAAAGAAGACAACTCCTCATAAGATGAAGATAAAGTCAGTGAAAGTGAGATAGAAAGAGTTCTATTCATGGAAATAGAAGATTCTAATAAACAAGACATTGAGGAAGAATATGAAGAGAAATAAGTTGACTACCGAGAAGAACCATTGAGTGGTATAGAAGTTATAAAAAGAGAAAAGAATAAACACAAGAAGCTCCAGGAATAACTATACAAGAAGGAAGACACTTGAGAACTAGAGTAGATGATCACGAAATTGAATTTTCAAATATAAGAAGATAAGAGAATTGAAGAAGAACTCATAGAACAATTAGAAGAAAGAGACAAGATCATTGGAAATTTGGAAGTAGAGATTGTCACATTGAGAAAGGATATTCAAAAGAAATTTTTTTGGAACAACTCAAAAGTTTTGGGTGCCATTATCAATAGTCAAAGGCCTAATCATGAAAAGTCTAGACTTGGATATAATCAGATAGAAAATGGATCAAGCTCCAAAATGACAGATGAAGAAACATATCCAAAACACTATGCATAAATAGTCAGAGGGGATAGGAAGTTCTACAAGGAAGATCACATGGACACTCCTCCACCGAGAAGATTCAGATTTTATAATCAACGACAGTCAGAAAAAAGGCCTCGGGAAGAAGAAGGATTCAAAAGAGTAACTCCTTTCAGAAGATATTCAACTCCCATGTCTCAAAATATCTTTTTTGGTTTATGTTTGCATACATTAATTTTGGACATAAATCCATACAACATCGAGTGTCTTCACCAAGGTCAATATCTTCGTGTCAACCAATAGCGTCACCTATCCTACGGCATGAAGCCCTTCAAGGATGAGGTATTGTGTGATGTTTCCCCACTGGAATTATATGATGTTCTATTAGGCTATCCATATATGTGGAGGTGTCATGTTGTTTATGAGTCTCGACCCCATAGCGTCATTGTTACTCTGGGGGGTCAACTATACAGGATACCAGAGGTAGTTCTTACTATTGTCCCACCAAAATAGTGCCGCAAAGTAATCTCTCATATTGAAAAGTTTATCCTCTTCACAATCCAATCAAAAGGTGTATAGAAGGACATTTAAACCATTGCATCCTCATCCCAAGACCTTTCTATCCAACATAAGTAGATCGACAAGATTGTAGAAGATCCCAAGATGTTCTTTTTGCACCTACGGGGTTTCCTCCACAGTACATAGTCAAGAAAGGTTATAAAATAACCCTTTATACTCTTCATGTTGCATCTTCACTGACAGAGTCCTCCCACACTCAAGTAGATCATGCAGCTAGATTGGCTGAAAAGATCCAACCCCTCTAGCAACAGGTTCATGACAGCCTTCAACAAGCTAAGAAGGACCTTCAACAAGCTAAGAAGGACAACTTCTTCAGCAATGCAAGCAATGCATCAAGCTTCATATTTAGAAAAAGTATCCCCATCTCCCATGGGAAATTGATGCAATGGGGACCATTTCTTCCCAAGGAAGGAGGAATGATCCAGATGGATCTCGGTGGCCATCCACCTTTTCCCCTAAATCACCATTTTCAACCTGTGGTTTTGATAAACAATGATATTCACCCTTTTGATGGGGAATGGAATGTATTGTCATCTTCATTTGTTAATTACAAACATCATGTAACGATTTCCTAGTGCTCTTATGTACATGCCTATAGCATAGAGTTAATGCATTGGATCCCATTAGAACTACGTAGTTAAGTGCGCTCATGCTAGAGTAGTACTGGGATGGGTGACCGCCCGGGAAGTCCTGGTGTTTTAAATGCCTATGGAATTTTATAAAATTACTCCAATTTATCCCACATGCATCATGGGAATTTTTCTCCTCTCACTCTATCATATATAAAAGGAGGCCCTTTAAGCATGTAGTGGAGTGTGATGTAAAGCTTGTTGCGAGTGAAGCGTAGCCAACATCTCTTTCTTTTCAGTGATAGGTTGCCCCATTCTGCCAATTTGTGTTCTATAGTTTTTTTCTCTCTTGTTCACTAATAGAAGTTGTTTTTCACTATATTTATGGGTTCTCCACATTATCTCTATGTATTTCCTTGTTATATATTGATTATATTTTTGTCTTCATGTCGTTCCCAAAATAATATGGATCATGCACCTTGATTTTTCCATTAGTGTCTTGTTCATCCTTTCTGCAAATCCATTTTGATGAGGTGTATATGGAGCAGTCTTCTACCTTGCTATACTACACTTCTTACATAAATCTTCAAATTCATTCTCGTAGAACTCTCCGCCATTATCTCTCCTCGACACCTTAATTATTTTTTCTAATTGATTCTCAACAAGAGACTTAAACTCTTTAAACTTGTCAAAGACTTAATATTTCTTCCTAAGGAAATATATCCAAGTATTCCTCGAGAAGTCATCTATAAATAAGACATAGTACACATATTTTCCCAATGATGGAACCGACACAGGTCCAAGCACATCAATGTTCACTAGTTATAAACTTCCTTCTTCCCTCGTTGCACCAGAGGGGAAGCTTACCCGATTCTTCTTCCCATACACAAAATGTTCACAAAAATCAAAATCCAAAGAAAATTTAGACATACCTTCAACCATACCTTTACTGTGTAGTAGTCAAAGACCCTTTTCTCCGATATGTCCCAGTCTTTGATGCCACAGCATAACCTTTTCTCCAAAGACTATAGGAGTTTTTCCTTCTTCTGCTACAATATCAAGAACAATGGAACTATTACACCTATCACTAATAGTGCTTCATTGGAGCTTATACAGATTTCCAATCCAAACTCCCTTCATCAACACCATTGCTCCTCGAACAATCTTGCAGGTTTCTTTTTCAAATCCCATTTTTACCCCTGCATCGTCCAATTTGCTTACAAAAATCAAATTTATGGCCAATCCTGGGATGTGTAGAACACCAGGAAGTGTTATAATCCTTCCATCTATGAGCCTCAACTTGACATTTCCTCGTCCTGCGATTCTGGTTATCGAGTCATCACCTAGGAAAGAATTACCTCCATCATACCTGTCATATTCACATAACCACTCCCTATGGGGAGTCATATGAAAGGATGCACCCGAGTCAACCAACCATGCCTCATGATTTGCATGTGTGCTTGAAGAAGCCAAGTACACATCCCCCCCTTTTTCCTTGGAGGTATTTTCTTCTGTAGAGGGAGCACATTCTAATCCCTTCACTTTCTCAATACTTTTGGATCTACATTACTTCTTGAAGTGCCCTTGTATTCCACATCTCCAACATACCTTTACAACATTTTCGGGAGATTTATATCTACCCTTAGAGTTAGATCTTCCACTTGAGGACTTAGATCTATTTCTATCCTAAGAACGTTCTCTTGTAAATAATTAATATGTGTTATGTCCTTCCATGTTATTCTATCTGATCTCCTCCGAAAACAAGGATGATACCACATCATCAAAACTCAAGGTAGTTTTATTACTACCTATGGCCACAACCAGACTATCTCAGGAGTTTGGTAAAGAGAACAATAAATTAATACGCTTGTCTTCATCTTAAACTTTAATCTCAATAGATAATAATTGACTTACCACAATATTGAATGTGTTCAGATTCTCTATCACCAAGTCTCCATCTCTTATCCTTGGGTTATACTACTTCTTCCATAGGAATAGTTTATTTACCACAGACTTAGACTGATATAATTTCCATAACTCCTTGGTTGTAGCTTCCCTTGACACATTAAATAATACTGAATCTGAGAGACACAATTGGATTTTTCTCTTCACCTTATGATCTAGCATTTTCCATTCATATGTTGATGTTCCTACAGGTGCAGTACTTGGATCCACCATGATCCATTGATCTTTGTCTACCAACAGATCTTCCATCTTGAGCTTCCATAGCTCAAAAAATTTCCCATTAAATTTCTTGATCTCTATTTTCGAATTGTTTCTCAATTTATTTTCACTTGAACAATCAATACCGCAGATCTCCACTGTAGCAAGGCTTGTCATAGTCTTGATCCAAACCCCTAACTACAAAGGTGTCACCCTGGAGCCAATAAATGCTCTGATACCAAATGTATATTTTAAACTTGTACAATAATTTACTGCAAATAGATTTTCAATAAAAGAACAAAAAAGATGAAATGGAAAATACACACATTACACATAAAATTTTTCCCTGGAAACCGGGAAAACCATCATATTCTATATTCATTCACATCATACATTTTTTACAATAAAATATACATATAGGATCCAACGACATCTAAAACCCTAATCCAATGACCTGTATTAGTCAACAACCCTAATTCCTTAACTGGAAATAGAAAACCATTGGCGAAAAACCATGTGCCAAAAAATGCCCATAAATGGACACAAAAATCGAGGACTGCCCAAAAATGGACACAAAAAACTGAGGAAAAAAAATTTAGGGGTGCTTCCCCCAAACCCCTCCAACCCCCCTCTTAACCCCTATGCGCTCGACGCAATGTAGACACTATTTATAGTCGTGCAAAGAATATAACACATCTCCAACACCATAATGAACATTAGCCAATCAAAGCAATCTAACATTACGGTGACATAGCCCTAATGACTATTGCAATGCAATATAACCATTTGGGATTGGGAAATTCAATAAATATTAATTTTGCAATTTAACAAAACTATTCAGGAATGTGAATTATGTCCAACAAAAGTCAACAAAATTCAACAAAACTCAATGCAACATTACCCTTGGTAAACATTACAATGCAACACAAATATTAAAGAACGTAGCAATTTAACAAAAGTAAGCTCAAATGAATGTCTCAATTTGACATAACCATTGAAGGATGTCACAGCCTATCATAACCCTTGATGAACATTCATTGGGATAACTCTACTTTTGCATGGCTTTCCTTCATAGGCATCTTTATATGGGAGAATTACTCCATGTTTCTTCTGATGCCAAAAAGCAGTTGGATTTTCTGAACATATTTGTTCTTCCAATTCCTTCCACAACTTTAGAATTTTCTATTGTATTTGACTTTGGTTGAGTTGTTCATTTATCCTTAATTCAAACCTTTTGTTTTTCAATTCTTCTATCTTGAGTATCTTGCTTTGGACTGTATAGACAAGATAAGAAGTCCTGGGAGAAGACACAAAAGGAATTTGAATAGAGATTTTTGATTCCTTAGTTGATGAAGGAATGCTAACGAAATATCCAGAGGCTCCATTGGGAAGTCTAGTAGAAACATAAGGTTCAACAACAGCAAACCACATTTTCAACCTGGGTATGATAACAAACTTCTCTCTCTGTTATATGTTTTATTGGTATAAGAATTAATCTTGAAAGCCGTATCAAGAGTCTCGGGTATGATAACACAACACGCGCGCATGGAAGAAAGCATGCACAAGGAAAGCAACAACTGGAAGGAAGAATAACACACACACACGGGAGGAATACCTAATGTCGGTAGGGTTAGGGTTTTTGTAATACATTGTGAACGACTGAAGAGCCTGATAGATATAAATATAGATAAGTAGGTATAATAGTGAGTCCCCATTTTTGTTGTGTAAGGTTGTTGGTTCATGATTAGTTCCTTTTTTTATTGCTCATACCGGATATGTACGAGTTGATGCGATATGTAATATTGTTATGAACTATTTTTTAAGATGTTGAGATAGAACAGAGGAGAGAGGGAAGATCCGAGGATTAGATCACAGGCTGTGGAGCCTGGTGCAATCTAGTTCGCCTCATATAGATCTTACCCATTAGAAGGGAATTGTAAGCGCGTAGTGCTAGAGATGCAGAACTACCATAATATAAGAGCCAAGAGACAAATCTTTGTGGACGTAGCCCAGGAGGGGGTGAACCACAGTAATACCTATGTAATATGATGAATGCATGTATGTCTTTAATTTCCTTCAGTAGTTAATTTTTATGCTTAATGAATGAGTTAATATAGGACTATGAACCATGATTATGCTATTAAGGGAATAAACTATGAAAGATAGATGCATAACTGTGAATAATAGTAAATTGCAATCACATTTATAAAAGTTGGACCTGAATAACGAACCCCTATCTCATACTCAATCCTAGGCTGTAAACACCTGAGTCTTACAACCACCCATTTAAAGATATCTCAGGTGAGACTGTGCAACGCATTCTGTGTGTTGTGTTTCCTTCTGGTTCACCAGGAGGGCCGATAGTTTTTGTGGATTTGGTGGAAACCTGAAAAGACATGAACCCTGGGTCAATAACTGAGAAGGTAGAAAAGTAAGAAGAAATAACCAACAAAGAGTGACCACAAATATTGCATATTCCTATATGGCCCTTTTCTCATATTAAGTATCCCACCAGTCCTTAACATGGGGGGGCGGCCTTGAGGAGTGAAAAAGTAATTTTTTCCCTATCGAAAAAAATTTGGACCGAAAAATACCCTTCAAGCAGATTCAACCATTTATCTACAGTATCCACATCTATTAGTCCTTCAAATAATGGAATATCAAAATTTTCATGTACCTTGAAGGGGGTTGCATGGCCGCTTGATGAAGATGCTTTCCCAGTGGGCAACTGCCGAAGGATCTGTGCAAATTTCTCCATCATTTCATTCATTTTTCACGCAAGGGATTCCTCGAGCAACATTTTAAAAGGATCTCCTAATCCATCATATTTCTTTTCATCTCCCATGGGATTTTTTCAGGCTTGGTGTGGCCTATATTGCAAAGGATCGATTGGTTTGAGTCCCAACTTCTTGTACTTAGATCTTGTTGGGAACATGCATGAAGAAAAATAAATGAAGAGTAGACAACTCTGATACCATTGATCCGGATTTAGGATCAGAACGAACTGATTAACAGACATAATATAATAACCACAGGGATATGGATAACAACACAGATATCTAGTGAACACTATCTTATATTGAATAAATGAAATAGGATGGAACTGTAAAACTGCAGAACTAAAACAACTTGCTCGAATGGTGGTAGATATCTCTAAGAAGAGATGTGGTTGTTATGTGCATCTGTATGATCAGAATGATTACAATGAGGCTCTAGATGCATTTTTAATATTAATCATGAATGCCAAAACCCTAGACATACAAAAACCTAACCCTAGGAGGTGAAACACAAAAATTCATGTGGGCCCCGATGGGTAAGTTCATGTGGGCCCCGATGGGTAAGTTGGTACCTCAACTTCATGGGGTCATAACTTTTGCATATGACCTCCGGTTTAGGCGCTCGATAGCCCATTGGAAAGGTATTTTCAAGAACTACACATCACGCCATCAAACTATAACTCTATCTACAGTTTGAATGTGGAAATCCAAAAAAAAAATGTTTAGGGCCCCAAAACGGTCTTGAAAGTACATAAAGATATGCTGACATGAAAACATTCAAAATGAACCAGTTGGATTAGGTGGCAGGCCACCAATCTCCTCTTGGAATATGTGTATGGATTTATATAGCCCTGAAAGTGTATAACCCACAATTACAAAGAAGTACAAAAGAACATGTTGAACTAAAAATTGTCAAGAGGAGCCAGTTGGAATAGGTGGGTGGCCACCAATATCCACCTGGATCAAAGTACTTAGATCAAGAAAACCACTCTTATTATCAGAGTGCACAGTGGAAGAAAGGTATAAGTGAAAGGAAATCAAGGGGTGAAATAATGAAGGTACAATCACTTTTGAGTTCCAATGGAGAAATACAATATTCCATCAGAAGTAGTTTGGTACTGAGTGGATAGAACATGACTTCACAAGGAATTATTAAATGAAGTGAAGATTAAGAAAATTCAATGGATAGATAGAGGTAATGGAAATGGATTCCATTATGATACTGGTCAATATGATTCAAGGATACTACAGTACCAAGCTAATGGAATCAAAGGAACTACCTCATTCCAAGGTGTCGAAAGGTTCTAGCAAGGTATAAATTGGGGTTGATTTCCTACGTGGAAGCAGTGACCAATAGGGCACATTGGTTGGAATTGCAAGATGGCCAAGGGGGTATTGGATAGAAAATGTTTACAACAAGGAACAATAGTGAACATATGAGCATAATGATAGTGCACAGGCATGTAAGGATCTAGAGGGAATAATATATATATAAAAAATTGAATTAGGTTATTTACAAACTAATTATTTGTAAATTTGTTGCATGTTTATGGTGAAAATACTTATAATTAAATATCGATCCTTTAATTATTTTAATAAGATAAAAATAAATAATTGAATTAATTATTTACAAAATAAATATTTGTGAATTTGTGCGATTTTAAATTCTATTTATACATGTTAATGTTAAAAACAAGGTCATAGTTGTAGTGTTCCCCACTATTAAACCCATAAAATTTTAAAAATTTATGAAACCATTAAGATTAATGCATCTAAAATCATTTCCAAAACAAGAATGAAGATAATTGTACTCATATACAACATCGTATAATTTTCTCAAAACACAGAGTACTACACAACAAAATAAACCATAGTAAAAGTAAGACACAAAGATACATTACTTATATTTTAATAAAAAATGTGCAACCAGTTGTAGAGGATGGATGTTCCACCCAACCATAGACTTGATTCTCCAAATATCAATAGAAATTCACCCCCGATTTGGGGCTAAGAATCCACAAGATAGGGTGTCTCTCCACTCTCCACACATATCCCAAATACTTCCAGAACCAATTGATTTTTCCTACAACTATCACAATCCTCTAGATATCTTCCTATAAACCTGCAAAACCCAAAGAATGGGATTCACATTCATTACACATAGTCCTTAAGGCCTTCCCACTTCTCTCTGGGGCTCCAACATAGGTTTTCCAGGAATCTCTCTTACTGGTGACTCCAAGGATGTCACCTGCAAGGAAAAATTCATAGCAACAAGCTCTTTGTTGGTAGGGTAATTTATCTCACATAGTATCACCCTACAAGAATAATAACATTCTTTTTCATGCATTCTATAGCTCCAAAAAAACCACCAAACATCACCACTATGGATTCCTTCAATCTTCCATGCTCTCCTCTCCTTTTCTGTCCAAAACATTCTTGTAAAAACTCTTCTCTCTTTCCATACAAATTTTCCTTTTTCCCCTAAGGAAGTTGACTCTCACTCTCTCCAATGTTGAATGTACTTTATCCCCATGTTCTCAATAAATAAGGGATGTGACTTCTCACACCAACCTTCTTACATGCATTCAATGATTGGGATCTCATACACCCAAGGGAAAAATTAGAAGGTTCACTCAAAACAATAATTTTAAGAATGGTTTGGGTTTTAAGAAACATGAATAAAACCCCCTTAGAACCCTCCTCTCTTGTGTAAAAATCATCCCCCATGACTCCGTCCTTTTCCATCTGTAGCCAACATCACATGATTTTATTTATTATTTTTGATATACAATGTTTAAATATTACATCGCTCGGCCTACAACCATATATCATATCTACAATATACATCATTAAATTGGGGTTTAAAAATAGGGATTTTAAATTTGTCTCCCCCTATATTTTTTCACCATCCTCAGTGCACAAAACCATACTGGTATACATGTACAACAAAATTACAAAAATTCTTAGTATTTTTGCAAGTTCACAAATCTCTTCGCAGTTACAACCATAAATCTTGTGTTACCGTCAACATACACAACCCAAGGAATTTGTACCCCCTTATCTACATTTTATTCCCTTGGGTTGTACAATTCCCCTTCTAGAGATCTAGCATAGGTTGGTCAGGAATCCTCGATATGTCATTCCAGGAACTCTAGTTGCCAAAACAAAGCCTTTCACATTTATATACAATGCACATTAAGTTTTATTCAAAATTTTAAAAAATGTGTAGGTACTCCTCCCACATGGTCATCTTGTGCTCCAATGCAACGTATTTAGGTTCATTGAACCTTTACCGGGCCAATATATTTGTTCATGAGCACTTTGACTCTCTAGTCTAGGAGGTGCACTAGTTCCACCTGAAATTCTCCTTCATGTTTCACCTAGATCACAGTCCAATCAATTACGTGGTTAATATTAGACACACATTTCTTCAATAAAGACACATGAAAGACATTATGAATTCTCATAGTTGCATGTAATGCAAGCATGGATGCAACTAGGCCTATCTTTTTCAAGACTTCAAATGGACCAAAATATCTCGCTACCAACTTTGGGAAACATCCCAATCTTAGAGAGCTCCTTTTTTCTTTTACTTTTAAAATTTTCAATTACCTATATGTTTTGTTTTTATATGCATGTCTCTTTCTCCTGTCATGTACAACCTTTAAATTATTCTTGATCTTTACCATATACTATTCCATTTCCCTTAGCAATTCTATCCCAATAACTACTCTGTCTATTGGGTTATCCCAACTCACTAGCATGTTTCATTTTCTACCATACAAGGATTCAAATGGGTTGATATTTAATGATTCCTAATACCCCTTATTGTAAGAAAATTCAACTAGATGGACTAGGCAATCTTCCCACTTGGAAGGATGGTCCATTACATACATTCTTATCATATCTTCAATTATCATGTTATCCCTCTCTATTTGTCCATATGAATTTGGGTGATATGTTGTACCACATATAATTTGTTTTCATTTTCATTTTTTTTTATCTAATTTTATTTAATTTTATAAAAAAATCACTGCATAATATTTTCAGGTGACATTATGATTTAGTGAAATGAAAAATCCATATCTCTAAAAATACACAGTGGAAAATTATGGAATATTTATATTAAAAATCCGTAAATTGCTCTCTTCAAAAGGGTACTTTTAGATTTTAATTTTAAGTAAAAATTAAGATAGATACATGGTGGGGGAAGATATGTGTTTAAAATATGCAACTTTTTCATATTGTTCAACTTCCAAAAATTCTAGAAATTATAGTATTCAAGCGTTAGATTCAAAACTATAGTCATCATAAAATAGAGTCTTTGTAGATTGTTGCAGTATATTTCATTTGTCAAAAAAAAAGGTTTAATAATGAATACATTGTGGGGGGGAAACATAACTCTTTTATCTTTCCCTTCATTTTTAAGGAACATGTCAAACAATTGTCAACTTGACATATCAAATATCAATAAAAAAAAATTAAGAGTCAGTACAAAGATAACAAAATTATTCACAAGTTTTGTTTTTGCTGTAAATTGAAATTCTACATAAAAAACACCTTTGTTTACTGGAATTTGAAGAACCTGTAAAAATGTATTTTTTTTTCATAAAACAAGCAAATGGCTTACCCATATTCATGATTTTACCCTTCAAATAGCCAGGAGAGCTAAGAGAAGGATTAGTGAGTTGGTTAAGGATTGTATAATGGAAATGAATGGACTCGACACAAAGCTATATTTGAACATCATATATTTGGGTTCATATGACTATTTGATTGTTATGGATTGGTTGGAAAATAATCATGATATCATACACTACTAAAACAAGGAATTCACCTATCTTGGTAATCAAGGGAAGCCAAGAAAATTTAAAGGGATTCCAAGCCATGTATCTATTAGAGAAATTTCTTCCATGCAGTTGAAGAAGAGTTTCAAGAAAGGATGCAAAATTTATGCAACTCATACGGAAGAGGGAGCCAAAGATAAAATTCCAAGTGTTGAAGACCATATAGTATTGAAATATTTTTAGAATGTATTTGGGGAGATACCAAGGTTGCCACGAAATAGAGACATTGATCTCTGCATTGATATGGTGCCAGGAGTTTCCCCAGTGTCCAAGAATCCTTATAGGATGGGCACATCAGAGTTCAAGGTATTACAAATGCATCTTGAATAAATTTTGAAGAAGTGGTATGTAAACCCAAGTGTATCACCATAGGGTGCTTCAGTTCTCTTTGCGGATAGTAAGGATGGAACCTTAAGGTCATGCATTGGTTTCATACATCTGAATAAGGTTACCATAAAGAAAAAGTACCTCTTTCCAAGGATTGATGATCCATTTGATCAGCTGAAAAGTGAAAGAATAGTTTCCAATATTTAATTGAAGTCATACTATCGTCAAGTGAGAATAAAAGAAGAATATATCAACAAGACAACATTTAGGACAAGATATGGTCATTATGAGTTTGTGGTTGTGCTATTTGGGCTATCAAATGCACCAATTGTCTTCATGTGCCTGATGAATGGAGGGTTCAGGGAATATTTGGACAAGTTTGTAATAGATTTTTTGGATGATATAATCATATACTCAAGCACATAGGAGGAACATGAGAAACATTTAAGGTTGGTGCTACGAGTATTGAGAGAGCATCAATTGTATGCCAAGTTAAGTAAGTGCATATTCTATCAAATGAAGATTCATTACTTGGGTTGTATTATTTCATACGAGGGGATAATAATTGATCCTGAGAAGATAAAGGTAATTAGAGGAAGGAAAACACCAAAGAATGTTACAGAGGTCATATAATTCATTGGACTTGTAGGTTATTATATAAGATTCATTAAAGGTTTTCCAAAGATTGCAAACCCAATTACTTGTTTGCAAAATAAGGGTGTAAAACTTGAATAGACCTTTGAATGCGAAGAAAACTTTCAACAATTCAAGCATACTTTGACAAGTGCACCAATGTTGAAGATTGCAGATGAAGATGAATATTTTTTAGTATGCACTCATGCATGCAAGTGAAGGCTTGGTGGAGTCCTCATGCAAAATGGGCATGTGGTATGTTATGAGTCAAGAAAATTGAAAGACCATGAGAGGAACTATGCCACACATGATTTATAATTGGAATATATAATTCATGCATTTAAAATGTGGAGACATTATCTCATGGGAATAAAATTTGACCTAAGGATAAACCATAGTGGTCTAAAACATTGGTTTGGAGAAACAACACTAAATCCCAGGCAAACTAGATGGCTAGAACTCCTCAATGAATATGACTTTGATATAAAATAATATCAAAGGAAAGGAGAACCAAGTGGATGATGCACTTAGTAGGAGAGTGCATCATATGCATGCTACAACCATTAGCATGTAAAAGTCTAATTTAAAAGACAAAATTTTAGAGATTGCAAATTCAAATCAACAATATTTGTAAATAAAAGAAGCATCACAACAATGCAATTTTTAATAGGAAATTAAATATTATGAGTTGAAACAGGATTGAGTACTCATGTACAAGGGAAAGGTGTATGTACCAAACTACAAAGAGATGAAAAATATAGTGTTGAGGGAAATGCAGAATGCGTCTTATGTCGGGCACCCAGTAAAAATCAACTGAAGCTATAAGGAGCCAATACTTTTGGCCATGAAAGAAGAAAGTGGTGGTTGATTACATATCCAAATTCATAGAATGTCAAAAGGTAAAGGATGAGCATACACATCCAGCTAGACTTCTATAGCCATTGCCCATTCCTGAGTAGAAATGGGAAGTTTTTACAATTGAATTTATTACTAAGCTTCCCAAAACAATGAGGCAACATCATTCCATCATGGTAGTGGTGGCTAAATTAACTAAGGCTTCACAGTTTCTTCCAGTGAAGACAAATCACAAGGAAACCATGAACCAACCAATATTTCTCATGTTTGCTTCTTTTTAAATGAAATATTTCAACAAGAATAGGATTTGTTAAGCCCTAATATTTGCTCATTACCCCTTAATTGGGGCATATTATTTTAGTAATGTTATTTTATTTATGTCGGCTTTAGGCCATTACTTGTAATTATACCTCCTAGTCTCCTATATATACCAAGGAGACATTTTCATTTTGAATCATCTTGTACTGGAACATTTAAGTGGGATAAAAGGAGGTTTCCCCATCGAAGAGGCTTATTATCTGAAACTATCTCTTCTTCAAGGCATTGAGTACTTTTTCTGAGGTTTTTCTATGCTATATTGATATTTGGTTCTTAACATATGGTATCAGAGCTCAAGGTCTTGGGGTTTCACTGCTACATCTAAGACACCTTGGAATTTTTTCTATAAATTTATTTCTACAACGTTTCATAAGGAACAACTTGGAGGATAATTATTAGACAGATCAAGGTACGTTGGGTTCAAATTTCAGCTCCCGAGGCCTTATAAAGGTATGTTGGATATTTATTTTTATCTTATTTACAAACTAATTATTTGTAAATTTGTTGTATGTTTATGGTGAAAATACTTATAATTAAATATCGAGCATTTAATTATTTTAATAAGATAAAAATAAATAATTGAATTAATTATTTACAAAATAAATATTTGTGAATTTGTGTGATTTTAAATTCTATTTGTATATGCTAATGTTAAAAAGAAGGTCATAGTTGTAGTGTTCCCCACTATTAAACCCATAAAATTTTAAAAATTTATGATACCTTTAAGATTAATGCATCTAAAATCATTTCCAAAACAAGAATGAAGATAATTGTACTCATATACAACATCGTATAATTTGCTCAAAACACAGAGTACTACACAACAAAATAAACCATAGTAAAACTAAGACACAAAGATACATTACTTATATTTTAATAAAAACTGTGCAACCAGTTGTAGAGGATGGATGTTCCACCCAACCATAGACTTGATTCTCCAAATATCAATAGAAATTCACCCCCGAGTTGGGGCTAAGAATCCACAAGATAGGGTGTCTCTCCACTCTCCACACATATCCCAAATACTTCCAGAACCAACTGATTTTTCCTACAACTATCACGATCCTCTAGATATCTTCCTATAAACCTGCAAAACCCAAAGAATGGGATTCACCTTCATTACACATAGTCTTTAAGGCATTCCCACTTCTCTCTGGGGCTCCAACATAAGTTGTCCAGGAATCTCTCTTACTGGTGACTCCAAGGATGTCACCTGCAAGGAAAAATTCATAGCAACAAGCTCTTTGTTGGTAGGGTAATTTATCTCACATAGTATCTGACCCTACAAGAATAATAACATTCTTGTTAATGCATTCTATAGCTCCAAAAAAACCACCAGACATTACCACTATGGATTCCTTCAATCTTCCATGCTCTCCTCTCCTTTGTTGTCCAAAACATTCTTGTAAAAACTCTTCTCTCTTTCCATACAAATTTTCCTTTTTCCCTTAAGGAAGTTGACTCGCACTCTCTCCAATGTTGAATGTAATTTATCCCCATGTTCTCAATAAATAAGGGATGTTGTTAAATTTTTAATTAAAATAAAGTACCAAGGCAAGTGTTTCTCTTCCCTAGGCGCCTAAGGGGGAGAAAGTGCCGAATGTGGGTCCTAGTCATTTAATTTGTGAGATGCAAATTAAAAGGTGACTTTATGATTAAAGAGAGGGTGAGTGAAGAGACACCAAATCTCAGCCACCCATCTAATCTAATCTCAGCCGTTAGATTAGAAAACCCCTCACCTTCCCTCATGAGGTCGACTAAGGCAAGAGGGCGCACCCATTCTTGGGTAAGTTCAAGACTTCTTGTTGAGAGAACAAGAGAGAGCAAGAGAGGAAGTCACTTGGTGAGAGGCCAAGGTCAGATCTTTGGTGAGATGCCAAGATCAAGAGACTCTTGGTGAGATGCCAAGAGAAGGGACCTTTGGTGAGATGCCAAGATCAAGAGAGAGGTCGAGCTGAAGAAAAGAGACAGCATTTGCTGAAGGAGAGCATGCATCCCAAGGAAAAGATAAGTACAGATTTTAGACAGCAAGGAGGAACAGGCCGTACCTGATCCGGATTTATGTAGGAACACAATGAAATACAGAAATACACATAAACGTAGAGATGCAGCGGAAATAAGACTTCATTTCATTAATCACAAATGGTTGAAATATGCTTACAGACAAAATGGAAATAAACTAGCTAGGGCGCTCGTAGCTTATCTCTAAGAAGAGATGTGGTTGCTACTCTCATTCGTGAGAAGATGATTACAATGAGGCTCTAGAGGCATTTTTACAATAGACGAGAATTCCAAAAGTCATAGACATCCAAAAACCTAACCCTAGGAGATGAAGCGCCAAAAGTCATGTGGGCCCCGTTTGGGTAAGTTAGTACATC
>ML791595.1:359425-370815 GCA_009831015.1 Picea engelmannii
TGGTTGAAAATCATACCTTCTATTTCCACCACTGAAGCTTGGTGGTCAGCTTGGTTATTATCCAAGGCTGCATAGATCTGCGACACACTCCTTGCCACATCATTGACCATGGTAGCTTCTTGCATGTTATAAATTTTTCGACTATTCTGTTGTCGGTGTGGACAGTCTCTCAGGAGATGCTCTTCTCCGCAACCCCAGCATTTCAGAGGTTCTTTCTTTGGGTTATTAGTCTTTACTGGTATGGGTCCAGACGTTTTATTTCCGTTCACCGAGGGAAAGTTCTGTTGGAGTACACTTCAGGTTGGAAAGTTCATTCTGTGGTTCTTCTTGTAATTTCTCAATCCTGAGGATTTGCTCCCCTTCTTCTGAAATTTTGAACCATTCTTCTGTTTCTAGTCTCCATGAGACCCTGCCCGATGTCCATATTGTTCATGACAATATGTTGCATTTCTTATAGTGTCTTCTAGGGTCTTTGTCTCATCAAATTCAATTCGGTTCCGGTATTCCTTGGGTAGCCCACTGATGAAGCGTTGTGCCTTCGCTTTCTTTGCTTTGAGGTAGGGTACATACCTCAGTAAGTCAAGGAATTTGTTGACATACTCCTCCATAGTAAGTTGTCCCAGTTTGAGTTCATAAAACTCTTTAGCCTTCTCGTCGAAATACCTTTCCAACAAATACTTCTTCTGGAATTACTTCTCAAACTGTTTCCAAGACAGGTCCTCCTCGCGGACCCCTTTCATATTCTTAAGGTCTTCCCACCAGATGGAAGCCTTTCCATTCAGATTGAAAGTGGCCACTCGGGCCTTCAAATTCTCTGAGAAATCATGGACTCTGAAATATTTCTTCAGTCCCAGTAGCCAAGCCTCAGCTTCCTCTCCCTTCTTTATCTCGTCGTCGAAGGAGGGAGGTTTGGCCTTCCTGAATTCCTCAAATTTATGAATCTTAGAAGTCTTTTTCTTCTTCTGTTTTCTGCGAGAATAGGAACTGGTCCTGCTGCTGGAAGAGCCTTCTGAATCACCAGCTTCCTTCTCAGTAGAATCATATGGTACTGGTCATTTTACCTCTGGGGTGGACCTTTCTGGATGTGCTTCTCTCAGTGTGGCCACTGACACGACCACGATTCTGCATCTCTGGTTCATGTTGCATTTGTCGTTGTAGGTTGGATAAGCTCTGCAGTAAAACTGCATTAATTTTGGTTTGCTTTTCTTGTTCTTTCATCATCCTTTCATTGTTGGCCTTGCAGCTTTGCAACTCAACCATGAGACTCCTCACATTCTCGGCTAGGTTTGGAGGGGTTCCTATTGCTCTTCTTTCATCAGACTCTTCGTCTCTGTTGTGGGAGCCTTCTCCCATCTCTTGGTGAGTCACCATACTCTGCGTTTGTGGATTCCCGCGGTTGATCATCCTCTTGAGTGAAAAGACAAACGCTGGTTATTAGTCAAGAGTTAAATTTCATGTTATAATTTGCGCATAATTTCATAACTCTTTCACATAAATACACAGTCGGGTTTTCATATTCCAAGTTTTTAATCCTGGACAAGATAGTTAGGTCAGGGGTTACTCCTCATAGGAGCGCTTCGAACGGAGTTTATGCGCAAATCGTGCATGAGCCCAATCAGGCCGAGCATTGTAACGATGCTCTCATACCACTTTGTAACACACCCACTACCTAAATCAACTTTTTCCGATCCTCTGTCGAACTTGAACTCCTAAGTAACCAAGGAGGCCCAGCGTAAGCTGGCTCTATCTCTCTCCTACTCCATTCCCATGTGATCATCGGACATGTTCACGGCTCAATTCGATCGTAGCGTCTCTGTTATTTCGCGCTCCGGCGCTACAGTAATATCTACACGCTCGACCAATGGGGACGAGTCCCTACCAGGTCGACAAATGGCCAATAGGAACAATCCCCCACAGGGGTAACGAACCGCCAATGAGAACAAGCCTCGTCGCACGTTAGGTATAACACAGATGGCGAAAGGGGAATGCAACACGAGGGTCGTCACGATAGGGAGGGGCCCCACTTCACATGCCACACTATTCCGTACCCCCCCCCCCTCATTAAAGGTAGAATGGCAAGGGGGGTCCGGAATCCACTGGGAAACCGTTGATCACACTGAGTAAATATCGACCGTTCGAGAGTTGCACACCCAATTCCGGACCCCCCCCTACCGCTAAAGGCAGAACAATAAGGGGGATCTGGAATGGAACCTCAGTCGTAGATCTGGATGGTTGAAATCTGGCCGTCCAAATTCGCTTGTCGCTTATCCTAACTCTTATTCACGTCCTGGCTTAAGTTGACGTCTCCTCCCCACATCTAACGGTCATTACAGACTTGGAGATCCTCCGAAAGAATCTCCTCCGTCCATCAGGGTTTCAAAGTTTCTAATGTCAAAACTCATTCACCCCCAAGATTCGCGATCCTTCGAATGTGCCCCTAGCACATTAACCCTCAGGCTAATCCTGTGGTCCACGTGACCACTACCCTGGGACCGTAGTCAAACCTCTACGTCAGGGTTTCGGGATTTCTGATGTCGATGTGCATACGCCCACGAGATTCGCGATTCTCCGATTCCCGACACGCCTCTGCTTCAGCTAGCCCTCCTGGCTCAGCCCTAGTCCATGTGACCGTTAACCCATATCCACAACCTTACCCCGTCGGGGTTTCATATTTCGCGATTTCATAAGGGGTAAATACCACATCCACGGGATTCCCGATATCCTGATGAACCAAACGCCGAGGGATGTCTTCCCATGTCGGGACTTTCCCAATCGCTCTGATCTCCTCCACGCGTCCCTCCAAATGGACGGTCCAGATCCTTATCGGGGTTTCAAAACTTTCAAGGTCCTGGTTCCTTTGACCTCAGGAATGCCGATTTCCCGATGCGCCAAACGCTGATGGTGCTTGATCTCCACGACGTGTCCTCTGCCAACGAACGGTCTAGATCCTTGTCGAGATTTCGTTTATCGTGATTCCCAACTGCAAGGGTTTCACACCTTCGGAAACTCCAATTCTCCAGGATCTGTTGACACGTGTTCCACCTAATGGACGGTTCTGATATTGTCGGTAAATTGTGGATCCCCGACTTCCGGGATCTCCTGACATGTGTCCCAAATAATGGATGGCTGAGAGCTCATCGGGATATCGCGGATCGCGATTCAAAGCGGCAAGATTTCTTTTCTCTCGCAAACCCCGATTCTCCGATGCTCGACTTCTTTGGATCTCCTGACATGCGTCCTCAACTATGGACGGCTCAGATCCTATCGTGGCTTCGCCACTCGCAACTTGGAGCATCCAACTTTTGGACTCCTACCTCGCGAACCTCTGAGCTCACGAGATCCTTGGATCTCTGCCACCTGTCCTCCTCGGATGGACGGCTCTGATCCGTTTTGCCCCTATCCGCAAGGCTTAACCCTCATCTATCTCCCTAAAGATCTAACGACTATCGAGATTCTTAGTTCAGATCTGACGATTCAGATCGGTCCCGATGCCGCGCCCTTTTCTACTACTCTTTGGACGTGGAAAAATCAACGGTCCAAATGCTCTCATGGAGCCTGGGGGTCTATGATTTAGATTTCCTCTCTATTCACGAAGATAGATGACAGAGGGTTTATGGCACTTAACGCCCTCGTTTATTCTCTCAATTCAATGATCGTGAATGACCGCAGACTCTCCGACAGGATCTCATCCGTTGATTAATACTTATCCCTAAGCTGCTACTTCGGGATTTAAGAGGGTCGTTCCTCTTTATACAGGGTTGTTAAGACTTGTGCGTTCAAGTCCCTTTTCTGGGTCCTTTGTGAACCTTTCTAGGGAGGAAATCTCTATGAAGAGATCTGTTCCGGGGCTTTCCTGGATATGGGTGAAGGGAAACAATTTCCCGAGAACTGGCTGAAAACCTAACATCGTTCAGACTAGGCATAAATAGATTAAGTTTATCAACGTAAGTCATGCATGGCTTCCTCTATAATAAGCATATTCCTATTAATCATTATCAAACACTGCACAGACATTCTTACATAGGAAGCATTTACAATTTCACAGGTCTTATGAGCATATACATATATCTATCATTCTATGAATTTCAAGAGGCAATATGTGAAAAAAACACTTATCAGAAGTGACTTTAGAAATGGGTGCAACTGCCGAGAGGGGTGCTCGTTTCCACCCAACCATAGGCTCAGCGACTCCCAAAGGATTTACCACTAGCCACCCCCGAGCTGAGACCACGATGTTCTGAGACTGCGTCTCTCTGTCTGCCAGTGACCAGGAGCGAAGGTTGCAATCCTTCCTCTCTGCTATCACTCACTCTGCGTAATGCCATATTTCCCCTCGCGTCTGCCTTCTCAATCGCCTCTGTCATACGCCTTATCCTATCGCGAGGTTTCGTGTGGCACGATTTCCCTCGCATTGATCAGGCCTGACGGCTCTACGGATTGGCGGTTCACCATCCCATCCCTCATCAAGCCATCCACCTACCAGTCTATGAGCCATTAATTTTCAGGGCCAACGAGCCACTTTTGGTTCTCCGGGCCAGTGGAGTCCAAATACAGTATTAAATTCTCGGTGGAAGTTAACGCCACCTTTTCAGGTGCCTTCCACCGCCATCGTGGTCTCTTTTTCTGCACATCCCCTCATCAGCAGTCCTGCAATAAATTCAGAATGTTATTCACATTCATTGACCTCTTCCTCAAGGTCCATTTACATCACATATTCATATTTATGAGTTTTCCATAGTTCTTGGCCAGTTCAGTTATATTTACAAGTTGGGCGAAATAGGGTGTTACAGTAGGAGAGTGCATCATATGCATGCTACAACCATTAGCATGTACAAGTCTAATTTAAAAGACAAAATTTTAGAGACTGCAAATTCAAATCAACAATATTTGCAAATAAAAGAAGCATTACAACAATGCAATTTTTAGTAGGAAATTAAATATTATGAGTTGAAAGAGGATCGAGTACTCATATACAAGGGAAAGTTGTATGTACCAAACTACAAAGAGATGAAAAATATAGTGTCGAGGGAAATGCACAATGCGCCTTATGTCAGGCACCCAGTATAATCAATTGTAGCTATAAGGATCCAATACTTTTGGCCATGAATGAAGAATGTGGTGGTTGATTACATATCCAAATTCCTAGAATGTCAAAAGGTAAAGGACGAGCATACACATCCAGCTAGACTTTTATAACCATTGCCCATTCTCGAGTAGAAATGGGAAGTTTTTACAATTGAATTTATTACTAAGCTTCCCAAAACAATGAGGCAACATCATTCCATCATAGTAGTGGTGGCTAAATTAACTAAGGCTGCACATTTTCTTCCAGTGAAGACAAATCACAAGAAAACCATGAACCAACCGATATTTCTCATGTTTGCTTCTTTTTAAATGAAATATTTGAACAAGAATAGGATTTGTTAAGCCCTAATATTTGCTCGTTACCCCTTAATTGGGGCATATTATATTAGTAATGTTATTTTATTTATGTCGGCTTTAGGCCATTAGTTGTAATTATACCTCCTAGTCTCCTATATATATACCAAGGAGACATTTTCATTTTGAATCATCTTGTACTAGAACATTTAAGTGGGATAAAAGGAGGTTGCCCCCTCAAAGAGGCTTATTATCTTAAATTATCTCTTTTTCAAGGCATTGAGTACTTTTTCTGAGGTTTTTCTATGCTATATTGATATTTGGTTCATAACATATGGTATCAGAGCTCAAGGTCTTTGGGTTTCACTGCTACATCTAAAACACCTTGGAATTTTTGCTATAACTTTTTTTCTACAACGCTTCATAAGGAACGACTTGCAGGATATTTATTAGACAGATCAAGGTACGTTGGGTTCAAATTTCAGCTCCTGAGGCCTTATAAAGGTACGTTGGATATTTATTTTTATCTTATTTACAAACTAATTATTTGTAAATTTGTTGTATGTTTATGGTGAAAATACTTATAATTAAATATCGAGCATTTAATTATTTTAATAAGTTAAAAATAAATAATTGAATTAATTATTTACAAAATAAATATTTGTGAATTTGTGCGATTTTAAATTCTATTTATACATGTTAATGTTAAAAAAAATGTCATAGTTGTAGTGTTTCCCACTATTATGTTGGCATGTTTTACAGGTAGCGTTTGCTTGTCATTGATGGCAAGATCAGAGTATGCAGCGAAGGAAAAACAAGGACAAAGTAAGCTTAGGAGGATTTAGCGCAGAGTCGAACGTAGTGCATAGGTGCGCACCAGGAATGAGGTTAACCCATTGTGAAAGATCAAGAGAGATAGCATCAGGTGGATCAAAGGTCGAGGCCCTTGACACTTATAAAATCTTCCATGTAAAGAGGATGCGTAAGCTCAGGAGGAGAAGCGTCAGTGATCGTTGGATCCTATCCTACACGTTCATTAAAGAGCATGAAGTGACGAAATCACGAAGCGGCGAAATCGCGAGAAGATCTGGACCATCAATACACCAAGATTTTGGACCGTTGATCTAAGCTCAATCTCGGATTTTCACCTATCACGATTTGGAGTGACAAGAACCTCCATCGAAGGAATCATGAGATGCGAATTCATGATGAGATCTGGACCGTAGATTCACCGAGATCGTGGACCATTGATCTCAGCTCTATCTCGGAGTTTTGCGAATTGCGACTTGGAGAGGAAAGAAACAATACCACAGGATTGCCGAAATCATGATATTATCTGAGTCATTGAATCAAGATCACATCTGGACCATTTATCCGACTCACATCAACAAACCACGTCGGCTAAGAACACGTGGCACAACCAGGCAATGACAAGTGTCAAACTGATTCAACATTTCAGGCACATGTAAGTCACGAATTAGAGTGACACGTGGAAGTTACTCGACACGTGTCAATCCATGTGTGATGTTAGCTGGTTTACATCACTTCAGAGTTTCAGAAATGAGGAGTTGGAGATGCATAAGAACATTCACCACAGGAATGCCGAAATCGCGATATGCGAAATCATGATTTAATTGTAGTCGTCAGATCGAGGTTTGTTCTGGACCGTTGATCTGAGCTCCATCTCGAAGCTTCGTGACTCGCAACTTGAAGAGGCAAGAAATATGACCATTGAAATCGCGATATGCGAAATCGTGATTTAATCGCAACCATAGATTCATTGAAATCATGGACCGTTGATTTAAGCTCCATCTCGGAGCTTCGCATATCGCGACTTGGAGTGACGAGAACCTCCATCACAGGAATCGCGACAAGCGAACTCACGATAAGATCTGGACCGTCAGATCACCAAGATTTATGGACCGTTGATCTAAGCTCCATCTCGGAGCTTCGTGTGTCGCGACTTGGAGTAACAAGAACCCACATCTAAGGAACCACGAGATGCGAGATCGCGAAAAGATCAGGACCGTCAGATTGCCTCCATCTAAGGAACAGTGAGATGCGAGATCGTGAAACTATCTGGACTGTTGATTCATCGATATTTCAATGATCGATCAGATGAAGTTTATAAACTCATGAAGCACCTTTTTGGCATAGCCTATGGTCACCATTGGTGGTCATGAGAAGGGAAGGAGTCAGTTCTGATAAGCTCCATTTCGGGGTTTCGGGGATCGCGACTTGGAGAGTCGAGATGCCTCATCTCCAGATTCATGAAATGCGAAACAGGTAAATAAAACAAGAACCCTTTAGAGTTAATCCAATGATGCAGGTGAATCTAAGCATAATCGGAGGGCTACTGTTGCACATCATAGTGTAACTGCCAAAAACCACTGATGGTTTCTGCCAAAGGACTCGAAGACACTTCGGGGTGATTGACAGAGGAGATGAAGAGTCTCTGGGAATATTCAAGAGGGATGAATATGCTCGTGGAGGTGATTGACAGCTGGATGAGCATTGAAGCTTGTAAATGGAACAGAGAAGGTGAGCTCAACTGTCACAGAGAAGACAAAGAGTCTCAACTGTCAGAGAGGTTGAAGAATCTCAACATAACATACAATGATGTTGAACGAGTGAAAACGGCAAGAGAAGTTGAAGAGTCATGATGATGATCAGACAAATCACTCGAGTTGTGGAGGATATCGGCGCGATGTGAGTATGCAGAGGTATTGCACGCATTGCATGCACAAGGTGCACAAAAGATATAAATACATAGTATAGAGAAGAGATGCGGTTGTTGTTGCTGTTGGAGTTGTTGTGGTTGTTGTTGTTGAAGGTGATTCATGTGTAAAGAAGGAGGAGTGTGCAACAATTGAATTGAACAGAAGAGGAACTGTGCAGTGAATGGAGATGGCACACAGAGCATAAAAAGTAGAAGTACAGACAGCACAAGTCATGTGTGCAGGAAGGCAGTGAGGTAGACAGAGTAACGAAATGCAGCAGAACAGTGATGAGTCTGGTAAGCCATTGTTGAGAATTATATCACTGTAAGAAGTTTCAGTAGCAAAGATTTATATTTCAGGGTGGAAAGGAGGTGCTAGGGAGGATTGTTGTCCTCATAGACTCAAGTGGGTTCTTGAATACAGGGAGTTGTAGCTTCCATCTAGTTGCAGCCAGAGAAACCAGGGTGGCAGGGTGGTGCAAGGGAGAACTCTTGTTCTCTGTTATACAGGTTGGTGCCTGTATGATTGGAAGTTGGTGCTTCCATCCAGTTGGTGCTGGAAACACTCAGGGAGTTGGTGCTTCCTTCTAGTTGGTGCTAGAGAAACCAAGGAGTTGGTTCTTCCTTCTAGTGTGTGCTAGAGAAAACAGAGAGTTGGTGCTCTCAACAAGTAGCATCTTGCAAAACTGAGGTTGTAGCCTCATTATGAGTTGGTGCTCATATGTATGATAATATAAAGAATATAACTATTACTTATCATATAAAGAAAAAGAGGTTTTTACCCTGTATGGGTTTCCTTGGGAAATATATGTCTCTGTGTTTCTCATATATGTAGATTTTTTGGATGATATAATCATATACTCAAGAACATAGGAGGAACATGAGAAACATTTAAGGTTGGTGCTTCAAGTATTGAGAGAGCATCAATTGTATGCCAAGTTAAGTAAGTGCATATTCTATCAAATGAAGATTCACTACTTGGGTTGTATTATTTCATACGAGGGGATAACAATTGATCCTGAGAAGATAAAGGTAATTAGAGGAAGGAAAACACCAAAGAATGTTACAAAGGCCATATAATTCATTGGACTTGTAGGTTATTATATAAGATTCATTAAAGGTTTTTCAAAGATTGCAAACCCAATTACTTGTTTGCAAAAGAAGGGTGTAAAATTTGAATAGACCTTTGAATGTGAAGAAAACCTTCAACAATTCAAGCATACTTTGACAAGTGCACCAATGTTGAAGATTGCAAACCAAGACGAATATTTTTTAGTATGCACTCATGCATGCAAGGGAAGGCTTGGTGGATTCCTCATGCAAAATGGGCATGTGGTATGTTATGAGTCAAGAAAATTGAAAGACCATTAGAGGAAATATGCCACACATGATTTATAATTGGAATATATCATTCATGCATTTAAAATGTGGAGACATTAGCTCATGGGAATAAAATTTGACCTAAGGATAGACCATAGTGGTCTAAAACATTGGTTTGGACAAACAACACTAAATCCCAGGCAAACTAGATGGCTAGAACTCCTCAGTGAATATGACTTTGATATAAAATAATATCAAAGGAAAGGAGAACCAAGTGGATTATGCACTTAGTAGGAGAGTGCATCATATGCATGCTACAACCATTAGCATGTACAAGTCTAATTTAAAAGACAAAATTTTAGAGACTGCAAATTTAAATCAACAATATTTGCAAACAAAAGAAGCATTACAACAATGCAATTTTTAGTAGGAAATTAAATATTATGAGTTGAAAGAGGATCAAGTGCTCATGTACAAAGGAAATGTGTATGTACCAAACTACAAAGAGATGAAAAATATAGTGTCGAGGAAAATGCACAATGTGCCTTATGTCGGGCACCCAGTAAAAATCAATTGTAGCTATAAGGAGACAATACTTTTGGCCATGAATGAAGAAAGTGGTGGTTGATTACATATCCAAATTCATAGAATGTCAAAAGGTAAAGGATGAGCATACACATCCAGCAAGACTTGTATATCCATTACCCATTCCCGAGTAGAAATGGGAAGTTTTTACAATTGAATTTATTACTAAGCTTCCCAAAACAATGAGGCAACATCATTCCATCATGGTAGTGGTGGCTAAATTAACTAAGACTGCACATTTTCTTCCAGTGAAGACAAATCACAAGGAAACCATGAACCAACTGATATTTCTCATGTTTGCTTCTTTTTAAATGAAATATTTCAACAAGAATAGGATTTGTTAAGCCCTAATATTTGCTCATTACCCCTTACTTGGGGAATATTATATTAGTAATGTTATTTTATTTATGTCGGCTTTAGGCCATTAGTTGTAATTATACCTCCTAGTTTCCTATATATACCAAGGAGACATTCTCATTTTGAATCATCTTGTACTTGAACATTTAAGTGGGGTAAAAGGAGCTTGCCCCCTCGAAGAGGCTTATTATCTGAAATTATCTCTTTTTCAAGGCGTTGAGTACTTTTTCTGAGGTTTTTCTATGCTATATTGATATTTGGTTATTAACATATGGTATCAGAGCTCAAGGTCTTGGGGTTTCACTGCTACATCTAAGACACCTTGGAATTTTCTCTATAACTTTTTTTTCTACAACGTTTCAGAAGGAACAACTTAGAGGATATTTATTAGACAGATCAAGGTACGTTGGGTTCAAATTTCAGCTCCTCGGGCCTTATAAAGGTACGCTGGATATTTATTTTTATCTTATTTACAAACTAATTATTTGTAAATTTGTTGTATGTTTATGGTGAAAATACTTATAACTAAATATTGAGCATTTAATTATTTTAATAAGATAAAAATAAATAATTGAATTAATTATTTACAAAATAAATATTTGTGAATTTGTGTGATTTTAAATTCTATTTATACATGTTAATGTTAAAAAGAAGGTCATAGTTGTAGTGTTCCCCACTATTAAACCCATAAAATTTTAAAAATTTATGATACCTTTAAGATTACTGCATCTAAAATCATTTCCAAAACAAGAATGAAGATAATTGTACTCATATACTACATCGTATAATTTGCTCAAAACATAGAGTACTACACAACAAAATAAACCATAGTAAAAGTAAGACACAAAGATACATTACTTATATTTTAATAAAAAGTGTGCAACCAATTGTAGAGGATGGATGTTCCACCCAACCATAGACTTGATTCTCCAAATATCAATAGAAATTCACCCCCGATTTGGGGCTAAGAATCCACAAGATAGGGTGTCTCTCCACTCTCCACACATATCCCAAATACTTCCAGAACCAA
>ML791595.1:394055-404188 GCA_009831015.1 Picea engelmannii
TTCATCTTCTTATAATAATAATTCTCTAAAAATTGATTCTACTAGAAATATCCCTTAAATTAACTCCATGAGATCATCTTCTCATCAATGTTCTTAACCTACTTGAGTTGATCCCGCCACATGGTTGATTTTCCTTGAAGGTGGTAGGCTACAATTTTCGTTTCTACATTTTATGAGTAATCATGCAACTATAAATATTTGCTCATTCCCAACAACTAGGATTCATCCTCTTCTCCCCTTCTATATTCTACATCAAAAGTTGGTGGCTTGAGCTTACTGAGCTCTCCTTTCAAAATATCTCACTTGGGCCTTCTCCTTTGCTTTCTAATAGGGGACACACTTAGGATACTCTATGGCCCTGAACATGCATGTTCTCTTCTAGTCGATTGTCTTGGTGAATGATGTCTTATCACACTCCTTGATTTCCTATATTTTGTGTTATCATCCCTCGTATCATGAGATCTACATGTTGCCAAAATCCCTATTGGCCTATCTTTGTAGCATATCCAGACTTTGTAGAAATTCCTCTTGAACCGTCATCATCATTTCATTGTTTTCCCTATAGCTTTGCACTTCTCTCTTAAATCTTCTCATAGTTTCATCCATCTCCACAAGATCCACCCTACTCCTTCCATTAGACGCAGTCTCTACATTTCTCATGTTGACATGTAGACACCTAGACTCTTCTTCATGGTTGTAAGATCCTTGGGCATCCTCCATATCTCTAGTTCTGATATAGGAACCAAAATTTCTTTCATGTATTTCTAATTCTGTAAGAAATGTGCATATAACAATTATTGTTAGAATCATGCGTATTGTAAAATATTCCATTAATTAGGTTATAGGTCATTCTTCATCTAAATTTATGAGGTATGGATGCATTGGAATATAATTCTAATTATTTATATACATTCTCCTCTAAATCAATTATCCAAATAATGTACACGTGCCTCATTCCAAGTTCCGAGCTAAAAGTTGCATCCTTCTAAAATTTCCAATTTCTACTCATTTGTGTTATATCCTTGCTGATGAAATTCTGCTAAGGAGCTATCTTTTTCCCTCTATAATAGAAAACAAGTCAAGAAAAAAAACTTTTTTATTAGGAACATATAACATCTATGATTGGGAATACAATAACATTCAGCCAAATTATGTATCAATATGGAATTGACAACTTTGCACTTTTTCACTTTTTTTAGAATTGAAATTTTTAACCAAACTTGGCTATCTCCCAAACATAGCATAGCTGAGAAAAACTACGTCAAGACAAATTTGTCTGGATTGATGTGTAGAATTCTAAATTGGTGATATTGGGTTCCTTTTTCTCCTTTGAAGTTTCCAAAAACCCCTTAAACGTGCTCGAGAATAGTGGATTTTGCACTATTTCAGTATCCCCACACCAACCCTTTTGAATTTTGTCAAGAGCCCAAATGGGTATCTCCATGCCTAGTTTTAGGGATATCAATCAAAATTTCACCTTTATCTAAGCCCTGGTTACTGATTAAGACCCACATCATTAAAAAAACATTCATAAACATTTTTTTAGAAAATTTAAGTACAATTAGTGAGTGGCTCTCACTGGAATTCTTGTAGCCCTAGTCATTGCAAACACACCCCAAAATTTTTATTTGATTATGACTTAAAACCCTCATGTTCTAGCCAAAACAAGTTTTTGGCCCCAATTTTTTTTGTAAATTTTCTATTTTTGCTGACGTGGTTGCTAATGTGGCATTATAGGTCCATATGGCACCCCTTTTGGCATTTTTATGGAGATTGGCATGGATTTCTACAAGAATGACTTTGAAGCTCCCATGTTGGAAGATATTGGAGCTTACTACTCTAGAAAGGCTGCCTTATGGATTTTAGAGGATTCTTGTCAAAACTATATACTAAAGGCTGAAGAATGTTTCAGACATGACCGAGAGAGACTTACTCATTATTTGCACTCTAGCACCAAGCAGAAGTTATTAGAGAAAGTACAAAATGAAATCCTCTCCCGTTATCAAACTCAACTTTTGGGAAATGAGTATTCTGGCTGCCATGCTTTGCTTACGGACGAGAAGAAAGACGATCTTTCAAGGATGTACAGGCTGTTTTGTACAATGCCTAAAGGTTTGAAACAGGTTGCAAATATTTTTAAACAGCATGTAACCAGCCAAGGAATAACATTATTTAAATGTGTGGAAGATGTTGTAAACAATAATGCATACAGAAGTGATATAAAGGCCATTCAAGAACATGAATTTGTGGAAAATATTATTCAACTGCATGATAAGTGTATGGATTACGTTGTGGATGCATTTCAAGGAAGTAGTATTTTTTATAAATCCTTGAGGGAAGCATTTGAAGTAATATGCGACAGAAGAGTTGAAGAAAGCACAATTGCAGAGTTGCGGGCTACATTTTGTGACAACGTGCTTAAAAAGAGTGACATTGTAAAAATAAGCAATGATCATATTGAGAGTATTCTTGAAAAGGTAGCAAACCTTCTTGAGTATGTCAGCGATAGATATTTATTAGGTGAATTTTACAGGAAAAAACTTGCTCGCAGATTACTATTCCACAAAAGTGCAAATGACAGTCATGAACAAACCATATTGTCAAAGTTAAAGCATCAATATGGTTCCCAACTTACCTCAAAGATGGAGGTCATGCTTAATGATTTCAGAGTAGCAAGGGGGACTCAAGTTGACTTCAAAACATATCTTGATGATAATTCAAATATGCATCCTGGATTAGAGTTGACTGTTACAGTATTAACTAACGGATTCTGGCCAACCTACAAGTCCTTCGAACTTAATCCACCATCGGAAATGCTTAAATGCATTGAGTTATACGCAGGTTTTTATTCCACAAAATATGAGCATAGTAAACTTACATGGATATATTGTTTGGGAAATTGTAAAATTATTGGAAAGTTTGACACTAAGCCTGTAGAAATTGCAGTATCGACTTACCAGGCAGTTCTGCAGTTACTGTTCAATGACTCGGAAAGGTTGAGTTATGAAGATATCAGACCACAATTAAATTTGCGGAGTGTCAGAGATTAATCATTTTGCCACCTGGATAGCGACGGATCGGTGGCCGTCTTGACTTTTCAATACTCGAAGATTTAATTACTCTAAATGGTGGCCGCCTTAACCATTCAAGGCAACCGAATTTTAACACCGCCTTGATTAAAATCCTTTAGAAGATCGAAGGGACAATTTTCTGTGATTAAATACCAGAGTCGAATTTGTAATCAGATATGTTGAAAACATTGTTGAATCAAATTGGTTACTTTGTATTTGGAGCTCTGCTCTGAGTTTATATTTTACTGAGTTTGTAAACTCATTTTATCTCTTGATAAAAATTCTTTTTGAACAAACGCAGTAATTTCTTGTTTTTACCGATTGGGAATCCAGTTTTACATTTATCCCAAGATTATTTGTTGGAGCGTATATGATTTGGAAAATCATTTTAATTAAAAGTTTGTTATTTTGCATTTCGGAGTTCACTTATTAAAAGTGCTTAAAGTTCATTTGTTTTACCAAACACCGAAACCCAAAATTGTTGGGCCCACACCCTATTTGCATTTCACAATTCGGTAGTCACCGTGTCATTTTGTTTTGTGCGTCACGTGTTAGCAAACCCCAAACTCCACTCTGCATGGCCCCACAATTTAATCGCATTTCACGAATTCGGCAATCAGCGCGTGTTATGTTTATGTGTTCGGCATTTGTAATCGCTGAAACCTAAATGCTGATTGACCTCCGTTTTTTACATTTTGTATCAGAGCCTTCAGTTTATCCAGAAATTGCTTAGTTCATTGCAGATTATTCCTGTTACTACCAAATTTTATTCTCTTTTATTTCTGTGTGAAGGTTTATTTAAGTTTTGTCAATTTTTATAAATGGTTGTGTCTGGTAGTAGTTCTTTTCAGATTCAGGTTCATGTTCTGAGCGAGAAGTCATATGATTCTTGGTACATTCGGATGAGGACGATTCTATGTTCTCAGGATTTGTGGACTTATGTTATTGATGGCTATCCCGAGCCAGTTGATGCTGCAGCAAAATTCGCTCTGTCTAATGTTGACCGTGTTTTACTGAAGGAAAACAGGAAGAAGGATAATAAAACTCTTGGATTAATCCAACAATGATTAAATAAATCCATTTTTATGAAGATTCCTAGTGATGCATCTTCGAAGATGGTTTGGGACATTCTTGAAACCTGTTATCAAGGGGTGTCCAAGGTGAACAAAGTCAAGTTGCATAACTTAAGAAGGGACTTCGAAAAGCTGAAGATGAAGGATAATGAAAGTGTTGATACTTTCATGACTCAAGTGATGAGTATTGTGAACCATCTCAAGCAGTATGGAGATGATGTTGAGAATAAAAGAGTTATTGAGAAAGTGCTGAGAAGTTTGCTCAAGAAGTTTGATCCTGTTGTTGTTCCCATAGAGGAATTTAAAGATTTAAGTCTAATGCAAATTGATGAGTTAACTGGTTCTCATGTTGCTCATGAATCTAGGATATCTAGATATGAAGAAGGATCAATGGAGCATTCTTTCAAATCCCACCTGCATGTTACCAGAGGCAGAAGCAAAGGAAGGTTTCATACTCGTGGAAGAGGAGGTCGATTTTCTGGTCCAAGGGACAACAGAGTTGAATCAAAGTCTGAGCAGAAGTTCCAGCAGAATTCTCCTAATTTAAGAGGGAGCAACAACAAACCCTGGAAGCAAGATAATCAGAGGTATGAAAAAACTAAAGTACAATGTTATTATTGTAAGAAGTTTGGGAATTTTTCTAACAAATGTTGGAAGAAACAGGAAGATCCTGGAAATCAGTCTGCACATATTATAAATGAGTCTGAGGATCATCAAAATCCTTTGTTTTTGACCTGTAATGTCACTCAAGAATGTGCAAATGATATTTGGTTTTTGAATAGTGGTTGCAATAACCACATGACTGGTAATAAAGACTTATTTTCTTACATTGATACTAGTATTCGATCTGAAGTCAAACTGGGAAATGACTGTAAGGTTACAGTCAATGGTAAAGGTATAGTTCCAGTTTACACTAAGAACAATCAGAGAAGAAATATTGATGATGTTTAATTTGTTCCTGGTTTAAAATGCAATCTTATCAGTGTTGGACAGTTGTTGGAGAAAAAGTACAGAGTCTTGTTCAACAACAAGGTATGTACTATCTATGATAAATTACCCAGCAAACAGTTGATTGCAAGAGTAGAGATGACCAAGAATAGAATGTTTCCACTTGTTATGCGAAATGATTTGAGTGATTCTTTGAATGCTTATAAAGTTGGAAGTTTAGATGAATCTTGGTTATGGCATTTGAGATATGGTTATTTACATTTTGGTGGCTTAGATTTGTTACAGAAGAAACAGATGGTGAAAGGGTTACCTTGTATTGAGCAACCTGCAAGCTCTTATGAGAGATGCATACTTGGAAAACATCACAGAGAGAAATTTGTTTCAGGTGTTTCCTACAGAACAAAATCTCCTTTGGAAATTGTCCACACAGATTTATGTGGACCTATGCAAACACCTTCTTTAACTGGTTGTGTTTATTTTATGACTTTCATTGATGATTTCAGTAGGAAGACTTGGTTGTATTTGTTGAAACAGAAGTCTGAAGCCTTTGATGTTTTTAAGAAATTTAAGTCTATGGTTGAAAATGAGAGTGGTCAAACCATTAAGATCCTCAGGTCTGACAGAGGAGGTGAGTATAAATTGAATGAATTCATTGAATTGTGTGGTCTTCATGGAATTAAAAGGCAGTTTACAGCAGAATGGAGTGGCTAAAAGGAAGAATCGGACCAGTATGGATATGGCTCGAAGCATGTTGAAAGAGAAGCATCTTTCAAATGAATATTGGGGATATGCAGTTCTTTGCTCTATTTTTATCTTGAATAGAAGTCCGACCAAGACTGTGAGGGATCGTGTACCTTAGGAAGCCTGGGACGGTAAGCCTTGTAATGTTTCTCATTTCATAATTTTTGGATGTGTTGCATTTGCACATGTACCTGTAGAAATGAGGAGGAAGTTGGATGACAGAAGTGAGAGATATATTTTTGTTGGATACAGTGAAGAGTCTAGGGCATATAAACTCTACAATCCCATCACTCAGAAATATGTAATCAGCGGAGATGTTCAGTTTAAAGAAGATGAAGCATGGGATGGAAGTATTGACAAATCAATTTTAGAGGGAGTTGTGTTACCCTGTGAAGATGATGATGGAGTTGAGCGGGCTGAAGAAGATGGACAGATGGTTCCACATGCACATACGCTTGCAATAAGAAGTCCAACAAGGCTAGCACTAGATTTCAGCCCATCTCAATTTAGAACGCCAAGAACTCATTAGAGTGGTGAGCCATCTGGATATGGTGGACATCAATCAAATTCGCAGGTAAGTAGTGAATCAAATCCCACTTGAGCTTCATTAAGAAACAGATTTAAAGGACAGAAGACTAGAAGCTTAAGAGAATTGTATGATCAAAATGAAGAAATAGATCAGATTTCAAATTTTTCATTAATGGCATGTGATCCTGTAAGTTTTGATGAAGCTGCTAAAGAGGATGTCTGGATAAAAAAAATGGATGAGGAGATTGATTCCATTGAAAGAAATCACACTTGGGATCTTGTTCATTTACCTGAAGGTAAGAACTGTATTGGTGTTAAATGGGTTTATAAGACTAAGTTGAATGTAGATGGTCAAGTTGAAAAATACAAGGCAAGACTTGTAGCTCAGGGGTATAGTCAGCAACCCGGTATTGATTACAATGAAACCTTTGCTCTTGTAGCAAGGATTGACACAGTGAGGATGGTCTTAGCTATTGCATCTCAGAATAGATGGATCATGCATCAAATGGACGTCAAGTCTGCATTCTTGAATGGATATTTGGAAGAAGAGATTTATGTAAGACAACCTTCGGGTTATGAGATTGATAAGCACAAAGATAAAGTTTATAAGTTGAGGAAAGCCTTGTATGGATTGAAGCAGGCATCCAGAGTTTGGTATAGCAGGATTGATGAATACCTGATCAGTGTTGGATTCAGTAGAAGTCTAAGTGAACCAACTCTGTATACAAAGTAGACCAGAAAGGTAAAATTTTGATTCTCTGTTTGTATGTTGATGACCTGATTTTTACTGGAGATCTATCTGTAGATGATTTTAAAAATTCCATGAAAACAGAGTTTGAGATGACTGATTTAGGTTTGATGAAACTTTTTCTTGGAATTGAAGTGGATCAATCTGATGATGCTATTTTCATTTGTCAAACTAACTATGCAAATGAAGTGCTAAAAAGGTTTAGAATGTTGAATTGCAAGCCAGCTACAACACCAATGGCAACTGGTATTAAACTGAGCAAGTATGAAGAAGGATCATATGTTGATCCAACCCTGTATAAGAGGTTGGTTGGAAGCCTTATGTACTTAACAACAACTAGACCTAACATTATGTTTGTTGTGAGTTTGATTTCCATATTCATGGAGACTTTGAAGAGTACTCATTGGCAAGAAGGAAAGAGGATCCTGAGATATGTTGCTGGAACAACTAATTTTGGTATCCGATACACATCAAGCTTAAACTTTGAGCTGATCGGATATACTGATAGTGATTTTGCAGGTTCCATTGATGGCAGGAAAATCACATCTAGGTATATTTTCAGTCTTGGATCTGGAGCAGTGGCATGGGCATCAAAGAAACAACCCATTGTGACTCTATCTTCCACTGAGGTAGAGTATGTTGCAACAGCTGCAGCTATATGTCAAGATGTATGAATGAGAAGGGTCTTGAATGAACTGTTGCATGACCAGAACAATGCAACTCAAATTGTCCGTGACAATAAATCTGCCATTGCACTGTCAAAGAATCATGTCTTTCACAAACAGAGTAAGCACATTGATACGAGGTATCATTTCATTCGTGAACTGATAAATGGCAAAGAAATTTATGTTCAATTCTACAGGTCTGAAGAACAATTTGCAGACATATTTACAAAGCCTTTGGGAAATTAACTGTTCAAAATCCATAGAAGAAACATTGGGGTCTGTAAGTTGTAATACATTGTTTACAAAAAATTTGTTTCACATGTTTTATTTTGTTTTTTGTTCTGAAATGATTAAGAGGGAGTATGTCAAAGATTAATCATTTCACCACTTGGATAGCGGCGGATCGGTGGCCGTCTTGACTCTTCAAGACTCGAAGATTTAATTACTCTAAACGGTGGTCGCCTTAACCATTCAAGGCAACCGAATTTTAACACGGCCTTGATTAAAATCCTTTAGAAGATCGAAGGGGCATTTTTTTGTGTTTAAATACCATAGTCGAATTTGTAATCAAATATCTTGAAAACACTTTTGAATCAAATTGGTTACTTTGTATTTGGAGCTCTGCTCTGCGTTTATATTTTACTGAGTTTGTAAACTCATTTTATCTCTTGATAAAAATTCATTTTTGAACAAACGCAGTAATTTCTTGTTTTTACCGATTGAGAATCTGGTTTTACATTTATCGCAAGATTATTTGTTGGAGCGTATATGATTTGGAAAATCATTTTAATTAAAAGTTTGTTATTTCTCATTTCGGAGTTCACTTATTAAAAGTGCGTGGAGTTCCTTTTCTTTACCAAATGCCGAAACCCGAAATTGTTGGGCCCACACCCTATTTGCATTTCGTGATTCAACAGTCTAGCCCCACAGTTTAATCACATTTCACGATTTTGGCAATCAACGTGTGTTATGTTTATCTATTCGGCATTTGTAATCGCTGAAACCCGAATGCCGATTGACCTCCATTTTTTACAAGGAGGATGTTGTTCGACTATTGCAGTCACTTGTATGTGGAAAGTATAAAATTATTTTAAAAGAGCCGTCCACCCAAACAATAGAAAAAACTGATCATTTTGAATTCAATCTTGACTTCAAATGCAAATCTCCAAGGATTAAGATTCCACTTCCACAAATCGATGAGAAGAAGAAAGTCAGGGAGGTTGTAGATGGCGATAGATGCGATGCCATCGATGCTGCAATAATTCGCACCATGAAGAGTAGAAAAGTGTTGAGAAGTCAAGAATTATCCAGCGAATGCATTCAGCAACTGTAAGCGATATTCAGGCCAAAAGTGAACTTAATGCATAAGCGGATTGAAGATTTGATTTCAAGAGATTTCTTAGAACGGGACAAAGAAAATAGTAATATCATTCGATATTTAGCATAAGAAGTTGTTCGAACCATATTAGATTGCTCCTCGGATGATTTATCCATTCTCATTTATTTTTGTAACGAGCATGCTCTCGTCTTTCTAATTGATTTTAGACTATTGCATTGATGATATACCAAAGGAACATAAACTAAATGACATTTTTAGTTGGAATCATGTTGAAAGTTGTTTTAAGAAATTGTTGTTTTCGCCTTAATCCAGTCATATAAATTTGCTTGAAATTATTATTTTTTGTTGTTTAAAATGCATTTCTAAATGCAGAAATGGATCCAGCATGGTGAAAACCCATGGGGCACTAGGATTATACAAAAATAATCATTTAAATCTGGAGATCTAACAATTTATTATTGGATTGAAAATGCACATCTTAACTATTAATATATTAATTAGTATACACAAAAGTATTTTTTACTAGGCTATCTTTTAGAGATGCTATCTCTTAAATCTCTAAATACTTTTCTTGTTAGTATTCAATATGAATAGATTTGATATCTCAGTTCATGTCCAAGTGAGGAGTGGCCAACTACATTGTCTGTTTAATATCAACAACAAGTCACCCGTGAGTTGGGGCTAGGAATCCACAAGAGACAATGTCTCTTCATTGTCCACTCACAACCGAAATCCCTCGGGCCTTCCATTTCCCTCCAAGGATCCAACACAAGTTTGCTAGAAATCCCTCTTTTTAGGGACTCCAAATATTTTAGTTGTAAGAAAAAACACACAACAACAAGATCATTACTGTTAGGGTAATTTATTTCACACAGTATCACTCTAGGGTAATTTATCTCACACAGTCTCACTCTCATGCATTCTATAGCTCCAAAACAACCACTACACATGCCCACTATGGTTGCCTTCAAGCTTCCATGTTCTCCTTCCCCTTGTTGCCCAAAAAATGCTTGTAAAAAC
>ML791595.1:441362-451843 GCA_009831015.1 Picea engelmannii
AGGCCTACATGGGAAATGCAGAGACTAAGTCCAATGGAAGAAGTAGGGTGGAGCTTGTGGACATGGATGAAACTATGATAATCTTGCTGAGAGAAGTGCATGGCTATAGGGAATTCAATGAAAGGACGATGAGGGATCAGGAGGAGTTCCTATAGTGTCTAAATATGCTAGAGAGATAAGTCAATAGGTATTCTAGCACAAAACAAGCAGCTAGTGATAGACCAGTGGAAACATCTAGATATCATGATAAGAGGGATGGCCACACGAAATATAGGAAATCAAGGAGTGTGACAAGAAATCATCTTTCACCAAGACAATCAACTAGAAGAGAACATGCATATTCAGGGCTAGAGAGTATCCGAAGTGTGTCCCCTATTAGAAAGCAGAGGAAAATGCATGAGTCAGATATTTTGCAATAAGAGCTCAGCAAGCTCAAGCCACCAACTTTAGATGGAGAACATAACAGGGGAGAAGAGGATGAATCCTAGTTGTTTGGAATGACTAAATATTTCTAGTTGCATGATGAATCAACAAATGTAGAAGCCAAAATTCTAGCCTACTACCTTCAAGGAAACATATCCATGTGGTGGGATCAACTCAAGTAGGTTAAACACATTGATGAGAAGAGGATCTCATGGAGTCAATTTAAGGGATATATACAATAGCAATACTTATCAGAGAATTAATATTATATGAATATGAAAGAGTTAATTAAACTAAGGATTGGAAGCATGGCAATGGAGGAGTATGAGAGGAGGTTCTTTGAATTACTGAAGTATGTTGGATTCTTAAAGGATGAGAAGGTTAGAAATCAAATATTTTTGAGTGGGTTAACTTCTGTCTATAATGATAAGATACATTATGATGAGCCCAAGATGAGAGTTTCATTTGGGGAAATGCCAAGATAACAGCCCATAAAATGTTTGGAATGTGAGGGAAACCACTTGTATAGGGATTACCCTCATAAAGGAGAAGGGATGAGGATTGCTCGCAATATTCAGGAGGATGATATAGTTGAGGTAATGGGTAGAAGCATGAAAAAGATTTATGCAGCCTTAGACAACAAGCAAGCAGAGTACCAATCACCTATGATTGAATTAGAATGTAATATTGATAACCAACCCATAGACATTTTAATTGATTATGAAGCTAGACATAGTTACATAAATCCTAATCTTGTTGAAATATTTCTTTTAAAGAGAAGAAAAAGTGAGAAATATTGATTGGTTCAACTAGCCACGAGAGCTAAGAGAAGAATTAGTGAACTAATTAAGGATTGTCTAATGGATATGAATGGACTCGACACAAAGCTAGATTTGAACATCATATCTTTGGGTTCATATGACTATTTGATTGGTATGGATTGGTTGGAAAATAATCATGATGTCCAACACTTCTAAAAAAAGGCATTCACTTATATTGATGAGGAAGGGAAGACAAGAAAATTTATAGGGATTCCAATTCTTGCATCTATTAGAGAAATTTCAGCCATATAGGTTAAGAAGAGTTTCAGGAAAGGATCTCTGATTTACGCAACTCATTTGGAAAAGGAAGCCAAAGATAAAATGCCAAGTGTTGAAGACCATTCTGTCTTGAAAGATTTTGAGGATGTATTTGGGGAGATACCAAGGTCTCCACCAAATAGAGACATTGATTTCTCCATTGATTTGGTGCTAGGAGTTACCCCAATGTCCAAGAATCCTTATAGGATGGGCACAATAGAGTTGAATGAATTGAAAATGAAACTTCAACAAATTTTGAAGAAGGGGTACATATTCCCAATTGTGTCACCCTAGGGTGCCTCAGTTCTCTTTGTGGAAAATAAGGATGGAACCTTAAGGATGTTCATTGGTTTCAGACATCTGATAAGCTTACTATAAAGAAAAAATACCCCTTTCCAAGGAATGATGATCAATTTGATTAGTTGAAAGGGGAAATATTCTTTTCCAAGATTAAATTCAGGTCAAGCTATCATCAAGTGAGAATAAAAGAATAAAATATCAACAAGACAACATTCAAGACAATATATGGACATTGTGAGCTTGTGGTGGTGCTATTTGGGCTATCAAATGCACCAAGTGTCTTCATGTTCCTGATGAATGGAGTGTTCAAGGAATATTTGGACAAGTTTTTAATAGTTTTTTCGGATCATATGCTCATATAATCAAGGACAGAGGAGCAACATGAGAAACATTTAAGGGTGGTGCTACAAGTATTGAGAGAGCATCAATTGTATGCCAAGTTAACTAAGTGCATCTTATATAAAAATAATATTCATTACTTGGGATATATATTTCATAGGAGGGGACAACAATTGATCCTGAGAAGATAAATACCATTAAATGATGTCCAACACCAAATAATGTTAATGAGGTTAGATCATTCATTGGATTTGCATGTTATTATAGAATATTCATTAAAGTTTTTTCAAATATTGCAAATCCAATTACTTCTTTGCAAAAGAAGGGTGTACAATTTGAATGGACCTTTGAATGTGAAGAAATCTTTCAACAACTGAAGAATACTTTGAAAAGTGCACCAATGTTGAAGATTGCAAACCTAGATGAAGATGTTTTAGTATGCACTCATGCATACAAGGGAGGGATTGGTTGAGTCCTCATGCAAAATGGGCATGTGGTATGTTATGGGTTAAGAAAATTGAAAGAACATGAGATGAACTACACCACGCATGATTTAGAATTGGAAGTTATCATTCATGCATTGAAAATGTGGAGAAATTTCCTTATGGGAAGAAAATTTGACCTCAGGACATACCATAGTGGTTTGAAACATTGGTTTGGACAACCAACACTAAATTCCAGACAAAGTAGATGGCTATAACTCCTTGATGAATATGACTTTGATATAAATCATATGAAAGAAAAGGTGAACCAAGTGGTTGATGCACTTAGCAGAAGAGTACACAAGATGCATGCTACAACCATTAGCATGTACATGTCTAATCTAAAGACAAAATTTTAGAGGCTCCAAATTCAGATCAAGACTATTTGCAAATAAAATAAGCATTACAACAAGACAATTTTTAGTACGAAATTAAATATTATGAGTTAAAAGAGGATGGATTCCTGATGTGCAAGGGAAATGTATATGTACCAAATTCTGAAGAGATGAAAAATATAATGCTGAGGGAAATGCAAAATGTGCCTTATGCTGGGCACCCAGGATATTATAAATCAGTTGTAGCTATAATAAGCCAATACTTTTGGCAAGGAATGAAGAAATAGGTGGTTGATTACATATCCATATGCCTATAATGTCAAAAGGTAAAGGATGAACATAGAAATCTAGCTAGAATGCTATATCCATTTCCCATTTTTGAGTAGAAATGATACGTTGTTACGGTTAGTTTTATTACTATTTTTCCCAGAATAATGAGGCAACACGATTTCATCATCGTAGTAGTGGATAAATTAACTAAGGCTGCACATTTTATTCCGACGAAGAAAATTTTATAAAAAATAGGTGTGCTCGTTTAACCATAGAGAATATAGCAATATTGTCACCCAACCATAGGCCGAAGCCACCCCCGAGAACCTTAACCTTGACAGAGAATAATTTCAGAAGCAAAACCTAGGCCTAATAGCCAATCAAGGTAGTGTATCACTCTCCAGAGTTAGCATACCAAGCAGAAAGTCCAAACCATAACCAAGAGAGAGTCCAAGACTGAAACCGAAAATACAAGTTGCAATAACTGCAACTGCAACGACTCTCCAGACTTGTGCACAACTAAATTTCTGTATTTGCGAGCTATGTGTGTTAAATGAGCTCTGGCATCATGTATTTATGCTACTCCTCCATAGCTGTCTGGGCCGACTTCTCATTCTGGAGGATAAAAGATCAATATTAGATATTTCCTTTAGCCGACTTGTCTTCTAGGGTTATGTCCAATGTCTTAGGGTTTCTTCTTGCTTCCCATAAAATTCTATTCTTGTCAAGGTTACACGTGGAGGTTAATACCTCCCGCAGCTACCATAATATCAACACTCCCTCCTAGCTAGGGAGGTATTGAAAGAATGGTCTTGAGCACAAACATACCATTCAACCGATAACATCATCATATCCACACATGCTATATAATGATTAAATCATGAGCACCATCATCATTATTAGTGTCATCTGATAGCATCAACTACATCATCTCTCAAGTCCATACTTCATCTGAGTAATCAGGCATGATGCTAAATAAGTCACTTACTCCATAGAGTGATATAAGAACCATTCTTCTAATCTAGACATATGTCCTAGAATAATGACAGTTTGAATAGATGTTGGAAGCCGTGCCAAGGGCTACAAGGACTATTCTTCTAATTCAGACATATGTCCTAGAAGAATAAATGTCCTGGACCATTTTACTCCCGAAGAATGTTATTCCACCAACACACTGACTATCTAGCTAGTTGGTAATCATTTCCAACACTACTGATAGTCTTCATGGAAATCAGAACAATTCCATTCAATAGAACACAACTGTGTCTATCCATAGTAGTAAAAAACTACTATCCAGTGGTACACAACCACACCAAGTAGCACACAACTAATTAATCAGTGACACATAGTCACAACTAGTGGAACACATCCACCATAGTAGCATACATTTACTGTCCAGAGACATACAGTCTCTACGAAAATAATATCATTTGATATCAACCTGCATAAAACAATATCATGATATAAACTGAGTCATCAGGGACATTCTTCCACTCACCTCTATGAGATTTGGAAGAACATCTTCCCTCAGAAGATAAAACATCAGCCATGGGATACCTAGACTATTCTTCTCAAGCATAGAATAATAATTGTCCATGATTTCTGAGCCTAGACCATTCACCTAACTAGGCCATTCCTCCGGCACTAGTCATAGTGCAACCTGAAGAGAATGAGTCTACCCTAGGGAATGATTATCCCTGATTGATGAACCTGTACCATTCACCTAACTAGGCCATTTCTATGACACTAATCATAGTGCAACCTGGATAGAATGAGTCTTCCCTAGGGAATGATTGTTTGGACCATTTCCTAGTGGAAATGAATGTCCTACACCAATCTCCAAAATGGACCATTCTTTGAAATGACTCACAGCTATGAACTTCGAAAGAATGACTTCCTAACAAGGAAGAACATTCTACTTGACCACTACTCAGAGTGACTGCCAAGAAGAATGATTGTCCTAGACCATTCCCCCACACTGGCCACAAGGGGAGTCACTTTCTATGGTAAATCAACAATCTATCAGACCATTTTCATTACGAAAATGACTATCCGATCTGGACCATTTTCCAAACTGGAAAATGCATGTCCGTAAAAAATCTCAAACCACTTTCCAAACTAGAAAGGAACTACTCATCCTTGACCATTTTTTGAACTGAAAAATGACTATCCATAAATAAATAGCACATCAGTGATCCCTCCCAACTTGGGAGTAATCTCTTCCTTTTTCAATAAGGAATTCATCTCCACGAGCCCCAACTTGTTTCTTAAGTACACAACTTTTTCATCTTGGACAGAGGCTTTACCAAAATATCTGCTATCTGCTAATCTGTGGAGATATATTGGAGAACCACTTCTCTTTTCTAGACTTCATCACGGATAATTTAATGCTTGATCTCAATGTACTTTGGTCTATCATGGAACATTGATTTTATCTAAAGGCTTCATATAGCTATGATCATTACAATATATCATGGTCGAATTCAACACTTTTGTTTCTTGCTAGCTCATGACATCCTGATAAGGATCAAACTAAAACATATCCAAGTAGCACTTCTTCTGTCATCGTGAGAGTTTTCCATGGATTATCAATCTATCATCCCAGACTTATGAGTAATTATTTTAATACACTATCTCTGTCATAAAAAAATTTCACCACACTTTTGTTTTATATGAGATACTCTGCATCAAGTTGTTTGAATCCATACAAGGTTTTCTTATATCTGCATACATGGGTCTCTTTTTGGTATAAGCCTCTTTCTCACTTGCTTTATTGGGAAGAAAAGTCTTTTACATGTAAATTCCAATCCATGGATACTATAAGAGGTATATCTAGTTTACTGGAACAAGTTGTTGTCATAGTCTTCTCCCTCCTTTTGGAAGAACCTATGAATCTTGCAATGCTTCCATTCATAAGTCTTTTTCACATTTTCTTACATACATTGTTCTGTATCATAACTTCCATTTCTTCTTCTTGATTTCTTCTTAGTGGGTTCAAACCAAGCTGGTAGTCTTGTGATTCTCGGAACAATAACTGGTTGTTCTTTCTTTTCTTTCTTTCTTGGAATCTCCATGTTCTTCCTCATGTCTCTCTTTAGCTCTTGGGTCCATGGGATATTCTATATGCCCTGAAATTCCATCTTTTTCCTTTCATCATAGGATCATGGATGTAGATGGACAACTAAGGATACTTTAAGGCTTCTTTTCAAAGAAGACTTCTTTTGAACACGTGTTGTTTATCATGGCTGCTAATGTCAATGAGAACATGGACATACACTTCATAATCCTCAATGGATCATATCATTTAGGATTAGCTCCCTCCTAATCCTTGTTTCATGTATGAATGCATTCTCTTCTTTTTGGAATTCGATAATCAACTCCCTCTATATAAGAGAGTTCATGCTTCCAACTGCATCCTTATTGCCTTCTGCAAAGTATCACAAGTCTTTTTCTAATTTCCTCTTATTTGTTGACTTCTTTCTGTTTTGACTTCTTCTGGGTCTCTTCAAGTTTGATTCTGATTTAGGCTTATCTGGAAGTTGTTACTTATATAATAGCTTCCACAGAAATTGTTACCAAGGATTGTCAATGTACTTCATCTTTTCATGTGTATTGCTTGACTTGTAGTCATTGTGATAACAATCCTTATCTTGTTATTCACCCATAGGTATTGTTTCACTTGAACATCTTATCTTCTAAGAAATAGATATGCAAGATATGCACATAAACTATGTAAACATGGTATGTACAAGAACTATGAAGAATATTGTTACCTTGTCTTAGAAGAAGAAGTATGTTTTATTCTGCTTGGCCTTCTTTGAAGGCTTGATCATCATATTTCTTTTGGGATTTATCTTTTGTGATAATCCTTGATTCTTCTTGTGCACAACAAGTACAAAGTTCTTCAAATGTGAGATACTCCTTTCTTGTGTTTATGCTTGCAGCAAATGCATCCCATGTCTTGGGAAGGCTGTTAAGTACTATATTTACTAGTTCCTTGAAATGATTTCTTCAATAACTTGTAGTTGATCTCTTGATTGAGAGATTCTCACAAAGTATGATGTCATGTTTTCATCACCATTGATTTTCATGTCACGAAGCTCATTCTTAAGACTCCTTACTTGTCCAATGTTTCTGACTGAGAAGAGGTTAGTTAGGGCATCACACATCTTCTTAGATGAGTCAAGATGAGAGATGTAGGATATCAAGTGGTCTTTTATAGAGTCCACTATGATACTCATGACATTGACATCATTTTCCTTGAACTTCTCCATAACTACAACATTCTGAGGTTCCTTCTCTTTTCCTACTTCAAATTGTGGTTCCACGATCTTTTCTTTCATAATATCCAACACTTTATTCTTGGCAAGGATGAGGTCAACCTTGTCTTCCATGCTCTGAAGTTAGAAGCCCCTTCTAACTTGTTTTCTTACTTCATAGAGTAAGTCATGACTGCTTTGACTTGGTCAACCTTTGACTTTAACCAAAAACTCAAACTTGACGTCTTATCTTGATGAGAGTACCAGGAGGTGCGCTAGGTTATCCCAAAATTTGGGTCAATCATTTCACTTAAGGTGCCTCAACAAGAGGGTTAGGTTTACATTGCTGCAACAAAAACTTTGACTGCAACGACAACTGTAACTGAGCAAATCCTCCCAATCTATCTTGCAGCGATTATATTGTCTAAATATAGTATGGGCCCATAACCTGTTAGAAAAAATGGGTGTGCTCGTTTAACCTTAGACAATATAGCAATATTATCACCCAACCATAGACCAAATCCACCCCCGAGCACCTTAAGCTTGATAGAGAATAATTTTGGAAGCAAACCCTAGGCATAATAGCCAATCAAGGTAGTGTATCACTCTCCAGAGTTAGCATACCAAGAAGAAATTCCAAACCATAACCAAGAGAGAGTCCAAGGCTGAAACCAAAAATACAAGTTGCAGTAGCTGCAGCTGCATCTACTCTCCAGACTTGTGCACAACTAAATTTCTATAGTTGCGAGCTGTGTGTGTCAAAAGAGCTCTGGGGTCCTATATTTATACTGCTCCTCCTTAGCTGTTTGGGCCGACTTCTCATTCTGGAGGCTAAAAACTCAATATTAAATATTTCTTTTAGCCAACTTGTCTTCTAGGGTTATGTCCAATGCTTTAGGGTTTCTTCTTGCTTCCCATAATATTTTATTCTTGTCAGAGTTACACGTGGAGGTTAATACCTTCTATAGATACCATAATATCAACAAACAACTCACAAGGTAACCAATTTAGTGATGTATATTTTAGATATAATATTTGGCCATGTGCCAAGCGATGTAATATGTAAACATTGTATATAAAAAATAGTAAATAAAATGTGATTCCGACTATAGATGGACAAGGACAGAGTCACATGGGATAAGTTTTCCATAAGAGAGGAGGGGTATAAAGGAGTTTTATTCATGTGTCTCAAATACCAAACCATTCCGAAAATTATTGTTTTAAGTGAACCTTATAATTTTTCCCTTGAGTGTATGAGAGCCCAATCATTGAATGCATGTAAGAGGGTTTGTGTGAGAAGTCAAATCCCTTAGTTATTGAGAACATAAGCTTGAATTAAAATCAACATTGGGGAGAGAGAGAGTCAACTTGCTTGGTGCAAAAGGGAAATTCATATGGAAGAAGAGAGTTTTTACAAGAATTTTTTGGGCAAAAAGGGGGAGCATAGCATGGAAGCTTGAAGGCAAGCATAGTGGGCATGTGCACTGACTGTTTTGGAGCTATAAAATGCATGAAGAAGCAGGTTGTTAGGTCTATAGAGTTACCAATAATGATCTTGTTGTTGTGCATTTTTTCTTAAAACTAAAATATTTGGAGTCCCTAGAAAGAGGGATTTCTAGATAACTTGTGTTTGATCGTTGGAGAGAATTTGGAAGGCTCGAGGGAGTGTGTGCAGTGAAGGGAGATCCCATTCTTTGGGTTGTGCAGGTTGAGAGGAAGAGAGATGAAGGATTGGGACAATTGTAGGAAAAATTAGTTAGTTGTGGGAACATTTGGATTGTGAGTGGACAATGGAGAGACATCGTCTCTTGTGGATTCCTATCCCTAGCTCACGGGTGACTTCTTGTTGATATTAAATGAGATAGTGTCTTTAACCACTCCTGAGTTGGATGTCAGTTGGGATATCATGAAGAAACCACCCTAAAGTATGATTGTCTTTCCTAAATGTGAGAGTGAGGGAGGTGGGAATGCATGATGCAAAAGAAAAAGAGGAAGTGGAATGCAAGATGGGGTAGTTTATAAAGTAAAGGATGCAAATAAAAGGGAGTGGAATGAGAACCTACACATTTTTCATAAAGCTTCCGAGGTAGTTTATAAAGTAAAGGATGCAAATAAAAGGGAGTGGAATGAGAACCTACACATTTTTCATAAAGCTTCATTTGAATGCAGGAGGGGGAGATAGAGGGGGACAAGGTGGAAAGGTGAAGGATGTGGAGGAGACAAGGTGGAAAGGTGAAGGATGTGGAGGAAACACAACACGAGAGTCTTTGCATACTACACATAACTCTTTGAAACGCAAGATGTGGAGGGTGGCAATGAGGATAGGTGGGGTAATGCAAAGAAAGAGGATAACCATAAAAACATCAAATTCTTCTCAAATCTATTTATATTCTTCTCAAATCTATTTATATTGAAGATTAACAAGATAAGTCTTTAAGAGATTTAGCTTAGTAAAATATATTTTTGTGTATATTAATTAATATATTAATAGCTAAAATGTGCATTTTCAATCAAGCAAGAAATTGTTAGATCCCTATATTTAAGTGATTATTTTTTTCTATAATCCTAGTACATTTAGGGATTTAACAGATAGCCTAGTAAAAAAAATACTTTTGTGTATACTAATTAATATATTAATAGCTAAGGTGTGCATTTGGTACTTAAATTTTTTTTTCAAAGCTAGCTAGATTTTCTTCTATAAAAAATGACTTTTTTTTTGCCAGTTTTTTCAATCTAGCAAAAAATAAAGAAATTGTTAGATCCCCAGATTTAAATGATATTTTTCACCATACTGGATCCATTTCTGCATTTAGAAATGCATTTTAAATAACAAAAAATAATGATTTTGAACACAGTTTTTCAATGATTCCAACTAAAAATATCATTTAGTAATTTATGTAAATGTAGTATATCATCAATGCAATAGTGTAACTAAACATTCAATGCAATCGTCTAAACATTCTCCTGTTATTTTTCATTGTCTCACAAGAAAAT
>ML791595.1:459553-472186 GCA_009831015.1 Picea engelmannii
TGGGATTTCTCTTTTGTGCTAATACTTGATTCTTCTTGTGCACAACAAGTCCAAAGTTCTTCAAATGTGAGATACTCCTTTCTTGTGTTCATGCTTGCGGAAAATGCATCCCATGTCTTGGGAAGGATGTTGAGTACTATATTGACTAGTTCCTTGAAATGATTTCTTCAATAGCTTGTAGTTGATCTCTTAACTGAGAGATTCTTACAAAGTATGATGTTATGTTTTCATCACCATTCATTTTCATGTCACGAAGCTCATTCTTCAGACTCCTTACTTGTCCATTGTTTTTGACTGAGAAGAGGTTAGTTAGGGCATCGTACATCTTCTTAGATGAGTCAAGATGAGATATGTAGGGTATCAATGGATCTTTTACAAAGTCCAATATGATACTCATGACATTGATGTCATTGTCCTTGAACTTCTCCATAACTGCAACATTCTGAGGTTCCTTCTCTTTTCCTACTTCAAGCTGTGGTTCCACGATCTTTCCTTTCACGATATCCAACACTTTATTCTTGGCAAGGATGAGGTCAATTCTTTTCTTCCATGCTCTGAAGTTAGAAGCCCCTTCTAACTTGTTTTCTGACTTCATAGAGTAAGTCATGACTTCTTTGACTTGGTCAACCTTTGACTTTGACCAAAAACTCAAACTTGACGTCTTAGCTTACTGAGAGTACTAGGAGGTGTGCTAGGTTAGGGTGCACTACACTATCCAAAAATTTGGGTCAATCTCTTCACTTAAGGTGCCTCAACAAGAGGGTTAGGTTTTTGTTGTTGCAACAAAAATTTTGGCTGCAACTGCAACTGTAACTAAGAAAATCCTCCCAATATATATTCCATTGATTAGACTGTCTGAAGATAGTGTGGGCCCATAACCTGTTAGAAAAAATAGGTGTGCTCGTTTAACCATAACAATATAACAATATTGTCCCCCAACCATAGGCTGAAGCCACCCCCAAGCGCCTTAACCTTGATAAAGAATAATTCTGGAAGTAAACCCTAGGCCTAATAGATAATAAAGGTAGTGTATCACTCTCCAGAGTTAGCATACCATGAAGAAATTCCAAACCATAACCAAGAGAGTGTCCAAGACTGAAACTGAAAATACAAGTTGCAGTATCTGCAGCTGCAACTACTCTCCAAAATTGCGCACAACTAAATTTCTGCAGTTGCGAACTGTGTGTGTCAAATAAGCCCCAGTGTCCTGTATTTATACTGCTCCTCCTTAGCTGTCTGGGCCAACTTCTCTTTCTGGAGGCTAAAAGCTCAATATTAAATATTTCCTTTAGCCAACTTGTCTTCTAGGGTTATGTCCGATGCTTTAGGGTTTCTTCTTGCTTCCCAAAATATTCTATTCTTGTTAGGGTTATACGTGGAGGTTAATACCTCCCGCAACTACCATAATATCAACAAAAAACTCTCAAGGAAACCAATTTAGTGATGTATATTTTAGATACGATATTTGTCCATGGGCCAAGCAATGTAATATGTAAACATTGTACATAAAAAAGAGTAAATAAAATGTGATTCTGACTATAGATGGACAAGGAAAGAGTCATGGGGGCTAAGCTTTCCACAAGAGAGGAGGGGTATAAAGGAGTTCTTTTCATGTGTCTTAAACACCAAACCATTCCTAAAATTATTGTTTTGAGTGAACCTTATAATTTTTCCCTTAGTGTATGAGAGCCCAATCATTGAATCCATGTAAGAGGGTTTGTGTGAGAAGTCAAATCCATTAGTTATTGAGAAAATGAGAATGAATTACAATCAACATTGGGGAGAGTGAGAGTCAACTTGCTTGGTGCAAAAGGGAAATTCATATGGAAAAAGAGAGGAGTTTTTACAAGCATTTTTTGGGCAACAAGGGGGAGGAGAACATGGAAGCTTGAAGGCAACCATAGTGGGCATGTGTAGTAGTTGTTTTGGAGCTATAGAATGCATGAGAGTGAGACTGTGTGAGATAAATTACCCTAGAGTGAGACTGTGTGAGATAAATTACCCTACCAGTAATGTTCTTGTTGTTGTGTGTTTTTTCTTACAACTAAAATATTTGGAGTCCCTAAAAAGAGGGATTTCTAGCTAACTTGTGTTGGATCCTTGGAGGGAAATGGAAGGCCCGAGGGATTTCGGTTGTGAGTGGACAATGAAGAGACATTGTCTCTTGTGGATTCCTAGCTTTGTGGATTTCTAGCCCCAGCTCACAGGTGACTTCTTGTTGATATTAAATAGACAATGTAGTTGGCCACTCCTCACTTGGATGTGAATTGGGATATCAAATCTATTCATATTGATGACTAACAAGAAAAGTCTTTAGAGATTTAAGAGATAGCATCTCTAAAAGATATGCTAGTAAAAAATACTTTTGTGTATACTAATTAATATATTAATAGTTAAGATGTGCATTTTCAATCTAGCAAGAAATTGTTAGATCTCCATATTTAAATGATTATTTTTGTATAATCCTAGTGCCCCATGGGTTTTCACCATGCTAGATCCATTTCTGCATTTAGAAATGCATTTTAAACAACAAAAAATAATAATTTCAAGCAAATTTATATGACTGGATTAAGGCGAAAACAACAATTTCTTAAAACAGATTTCAACATGATTCCAACTAAAAATGTCATTTAGTTTATGTTCCTTTGGTATATCATCAATGCAATAGTCTAAAATCAATTAGAAAGACGGGAGCATGCTCGTTACAAAAATAAATGAGAATGGATAAATCATCCGAGGGCAGTCTAATATGGTTTGAACAACTTCTTATGCTAAATATCGAATGATATTACTATTTTCTTTGTCCCGTTCTAAGAAATCTCTTGAAATCAATTCTTCAATCCGCTTATGCATTAAGTTCACTTTTGGCCTGAATATCGCTTGCAGTTGCTGAATGCATTCGCTGGATAATTCTTGACTTCTCAACACTTTTCTACTCTTCATGGTGTGAATTATTGCAGCATCGATGGCATCTCATCTATCGCCATCTACAACCTCCCTGACTTTCTTCTTCTCATCGATTTGTGGAAGTGGAATCTTAATCCTTGGAGATTTGCATTTGAAGTCGGGATTGAATTCAAAATGATCAGTTTTTTCTATTGTTTGGGTGGACGACTCTTTTAAAATAATTTTATACTTTCCACATACAAGTGATTGCAATAGTCGAACAACATCCTCCTTGTAAAAAATGGAGGTCAATCGGCATTCGGGTTTCGGCGATTACAAATGCCGAACAGATAAACATAACACACGCTGATTGCCAAAATTGTGAAATGAGATTAAACTGTGGGGCTAGGAAGAGTGGAGTTCGGGTTTTGCTAACACCCGACGCACAAAACAAAATGACACAGTGACTGTCGAATCATGAAATGCAAATAGGGTGTGGGCCCAACAATTTCGGGTTTCGGCGTTTGGTAAAGAAAAAGAACTCCATGCACTTTTAATAAGTGAACTCCGAAATGAGAAATAACAAACTTTTAATTAAAATGATTTTCCAAATCATATACGCTCCAACAAATAATCTTGCGATAAATGTAAAACCAGATTCCCAATCGGTAAAAACAAGAAATTACTGCGTTTGTTCAAAAACAAATTTTTATCAAGAGATAAAATGAGTTTACAAACTCAGTAAAATATAAACGTAGAGAAGAGATCCAAATACAAAGTAACCAATTTGATTCAAAAGTGTTTTCAAGATATCTGATTACAAATTCGACTATGGTATTTAAACACAAAAAATTGCCCCTTCGATCTTCTAAAGGATTTTAATCAAGGCGGTGTTAAAATTCAGTTGCCTTGAATGGTTAAGGCGACCACTGTTTAGAGTAATTAAATCTTCGAGTCTTGAAGAGTCAAGACGACCACCGATCTGCCGCTATCCAAGCGGTGAAATGATTAATCTCTGACATACTCCCTCTTAATCATTTCAGAACAAAAAACAAAATAAAACATGTGAAATAATTTTTTTGTAAACAATGTATTACAACTTACAGAGTCCAATGTTTCTTCTATGGATTTTAAACAGTTAATTTCCCAAAGGCTTTGTAAATATGTCTGCAAATTGTTCTTCAGACCTGCAGAATTGAACATAAATTTCTTTGCCATTTATGAGTTCACGAATGAAATGATACCTCGTATCAATGTGCTTACTCTGTTTGTGAAAGACATGATTCTTTGACAGTGCAATGGCAGATTTATTGTCACAGACAATTTGAGTTGCATTGTTCTGGTCATGCAACAGTTCATTCAAGACCCTTCTCATCCATACAGCTTGACATACAACTGCAGTTGTTGCAACATACTCTACCTCAGTGGAAGATAAAGTCACAATGGGTTGTTTTTTTGATGCCCATGCCACTGCTCCAGATCCAAGACTGAAAATATACCCAGATGTGATTTTCCTGTCATCAATGGAACCTGGAAAATCACTATCAGTATATCCGATCAGCTCAAAGTTTAAGCTTGATGTGTATCAGATACCAAAATTAGTTGTTCCAGCAACATATCTCAGGATCCTCTTTCCTGCTTGCCAATGAGTACTCTTCAGAGTCTCCATGAATATGGAAATCAAACTCACAGCAAACATAATGTCAGGTCTAGTTGTTGTTAAGTACATAAGGCTTCCAACCAACCTCTTATACAAGGTTGGATCAACATATGATCCTTCTTCATACTTGCTCAGTTTAATACCAGTTGCCATTGGTGTTGTAGCTGGCTTACAATTCAACATTCTAAACCTTTTCAACACTTCATTTGCATAGTTAGTTTGACAAATGAAAATAACATCATTAGATTGATCCACTTCAATTCCAAGAAAAAGTTTCATCAAACCTAAATCAGTCATCTCAAAATCTGTTTTCATGGAATTTTTAAAATCATCTACAGATAGATCTCCAGTAAAAATCAGGTCATCAACATACAAACAGACAATCAAAATTTTACCTTTCTGATCTATCTTTGTATACAGAGTTGGTTCACTTAGAATTTTGTTGAATCCAACACCGATCAGGTATTCATCATTCCTGCTATACCAAACTTTGGATGCCTACTTCAATCCATACAAGGCTTTCCTCAACTTATAAACTTTATCTCTATGCTTATCAATCTCATAACCCAGAGGTTGTTTTACATAAATCTCTTCTTCCAAATATCCATTCAAGAATGCAGACTTGACGTCCATCTGATGCATGATCTATCTATTCTGAGCTACAATAGCTAAGACCATCCTCACTGTGTCAATCCTTGCTACAGGAGCAAAGGTTTCATTGTAATCAATATCGGGTCGCTGACTATACCCCTGAGCTACAAGTCTTGCCTTGTATTTTTCAACTTGACCATCTGCATTTAACTTAGTCTTATAAACCCATTTAACACCAATATTGTTCTTACCTTTAGGTAAATGAACAAGATCCCAAGTGTGATTTCTTTCAATGGAATCAATTTCCTCATCCATTTCTTTTATCCAGACATCCTCTTTAGCAACTTCATCAAAACTTACAGGATCACATGCCATTAATGCAAAATTTGAAATCTGATCTATTTCTACATTTTGATCATACAATTCTCTTAAGCTTCTAGTCTTCTATCCTTTAAATCTGTTTCTTAATGAAGCTCAAGTGGGATTTGATTCACTACTTACCTGTGAATTTGATTGATGTCCACCATATCCATATGGCTCACCACGCTAATGAGTTCTTGGCGTTCTAAATTGAGATGGGCTGAAATCTAGTGCTAGCCTTGTTGGACTTCTTGCTGCAAGCGTATGTGCATGTGGAACCATCTGTCCATCTTCTTCAGCCTGCTCAACTCCATCATCATCTTCACAGGGTAACACAACTCCCTCTAAAATTGATTTGTCAATACTTCCATCCCATGCTTCATCTTCTTTAAACTGAACATCTCTGCTGATTACATATTTCTGAGTGATGGGATTGTGGAGTTTATATGCCCTAGACTCTTCACTGTATCCAATAAAAATATATCTCTCATGTCTGTCATCCAACTTCCTCCTCATTTCTACAGGTACATGTGCAAATGCAACACATCCAAAAATAATGAAATGAGAAACATTACAAGGCTTACCGTCCCAGGCTTCCTAAGGTACACGATCCCTCACAGTCTTGGTCGGACTTCTATTCAAGATAAAAATAGAGCAAAGAACCGCATATCCCCAATATTCATTTGAAAGATGCTTCTCTTTCAACATGCTTCGAGCCATATCCATACTGGTCTGATTCTTCCTTTCAGCCACTCCATTCTGCTGTGGAGAATATCAAGCAGTAAACTGCCTTTTAATTCCATGAATACCACAAAATTCAATGAATTCATTCAATTTATACTCACCTCCTCTGTCAGACCTGAGGATCTTAATGGTTCGACCACTCTCATTTTCAACCATAGACTTAAATTTATTAAAAACATCAAAGGCTTCAGACTTCTGTTTCAACAAATACAACCAAGTCTTCCTACTGAAATCATCAATGAAAGTCATAAAATAAACACAACCAGTTAAAGAAGGTGTTTTCATAGGTCCACATAAATCTGTGTGGACAATTTCCAAAGGAGCTTTTGTTCTGTAGGAAACACCTGAAACAAATTTCTCTCTGTGATGTTTTCCAAGTATGCAGCTCTCATAAGAGCTTGTGGGTTGCTCAATACAAGGTAACCCTTTCACCATCTGTTTCTTCTGTAACAAATCTAAGCCACCAAAATGTAAATAACCATATCTCAAATGCCATAACCAAGATTCATCTAAACTTCCAGCTTTATAAGCATTCAAAGAACCACTCAAATCATTTCGCATAACAAGTGGAAACATTCTATTCTTGGTCATCTCTACTCTTGCAATCAAATGTTTGCTGGGTAATTTATCATAGATAATACATACCTTGTTGTTGAAGAACACTTTGTACTTTTTCTCCAACAACTGTCCAACACTGATAAGATTGCATTTTAAACCAGGAACAAAGTAAACATCATCAATATTTCTTCTCTGATTGTTCTTAGTATAAACTGGAACTATACCTTTACCATTGACTATAACCTTACAGTCATTTCCCAGTTTGACTTCAGACTGAATACTAGTATCAATGTAAGAAAATAAGTCTTTATTACCAGTCATGTGGTTATTGCAACCACTATCCAAAAACCAAATATCATTTGCACATTCCTGAGTGACATTACAGGTCAAAAACAAAGGATTTTGATGATCCTCAGACTCATTATAATATGTGCAGACTGATTTCCAGCATCTGCCTGTTTCTTCCAACATTTGTTAGCAAAATTCCCAAACTTCTTACAATAATAACATTGTACTTTAGTTTTGTCATACCTTTGATTATCTTGCTGCCAGGGTTTGTTGTTGCTCCCTCTTAAATTAGGAGGATTCTGCTTGAACTTCTGCTCAAACTTTGATTCAGCTCCATTGTCCCTTGGACCAGAAAATCGACCTCCTCTTCCACGAGTATGAAACCTTCCTCTGCTTCTGCCTCTGGTAACATGTAGGTGGGATTTGAAAGAATGCTCCATTGATCCTTCTTCATATCTAGATATCCTAGATTCATGAGCAACAAGAGAACCAGTTAACTCATCAATTTGCATTAGACTTAAATCTTTAAATTCCTCTATGGGAACAACAACATGATCAAACTTCTTGAGCAAACTTCTCAGCACTTTCTCAATAACTCTTTTATTCTCAACATCATCTCCATACTGCCTGAGCTGGTTCACAACACTCATCACTTGAGTCATGAAAGTATCAACACTTTCATTATCCTTCATCTTCAGATTTTCGAAGTCCCTTCTTAAGTTATGCAACTTGACTGTCTTCACCTTGGACACCCCTTGATAACAGGTTTCAAGAATGTCCCAAACCATCTTTGAAGATGTAGCACTAGCAATCTTCATAAAAATGGATTCATTTAATCCTTGCTGGATTAATCCAAGAGTTTTATTATCCTTCTTCCTGTTTTCCTTCAGTAAAACACGGTCAACATTAGACAGAGCCAATTCTGCTGCAGCATCAACTGGCTCGGGATAGCCATCAATAACATAAGTCCACAAATCCTGAGCACGTAGAATCGTCCTCATCCGAATGTACCAAGAATCATATGACTTCTCGCTCAGAACATGAACCTGAATCTGAGAAGAACTACTACCAGACACAACCATTTATAAAAATTGACAAAACTTAAATAAACCTTCAGGCATAAATAAAAGAGAATAAAATTTGGCAGTAACAGGAATAATCTGCAATGAACTAAGCAATTTCCAGATAAACTGCAGGCTCTAATACAAAATGTAAAAAACGGAGGTCAATCAACATTCAGGTTTCAACGATTACAAATGCCGAACACATAAACATAACACGTGCTGATTGCCGAAATCGTGAAATGCAGGCAGAGTGGAGTTCGGGGTTCGGGGTTTGCTAACACCTGACGCACAAAACAAAATGACACAGTGACTACCGAATCGCGAAATGCAAATAAGGTGTGGGCCCAACAATTTCGGATTTAGGTGTTTGGTAAAGCAAAGGAACTCCACGCACTTTTAATAAGTGAACTCCGAAATGCAAAATAACAAACCTTGAATTAAAATGATTTTTCAAATCATATAAGCTCTAACAAATAATCTTGGGATAAATGTAAAACCAGATTCCCAATTGGTAAAAACAAGAAATTACTGCGTTTGTTCAAAAAAGAATTTTTATCAAGAGATAAAATGAGTTTACAAACTCAGTAAAATATAAACTCAGAGCAGAGCTCCAAATACAAAGTAACCAATTTGATTCAAAAATGTTTTCAACATATCTAATTACAAATTCACTCTGTTATTTAAGCACATAAAATTGCCCCTTCGATCTTCTAAAGGATTTTAATCAAGGCGGTGTTAAAATTCGATTGCCTTGAATGGTTAAGGCGGCCACCATTTAGAGTAATTAAATCATCGAGTCTTGAAGAGTCAAGACGGCCACCGATCCGTGCTATCCAAGTGGTAAAATGATTAATCTCTGACACTCCTCTGGCAAATTTAATTGTGGTCTGATATCTTCATAACTCAACCTTTCCGAGTCATTGAACAGTAACTGCAGAACTGCCTGGTAAGTCGATACTGCAATTTCTACAGGCTGTGTCAAACTTTCCAATAATTTTACAATTTCCCAAACAATATATCCATGTAAGTTTACGATGCTCATATTTTGTGGAATAAAAACCTGCGTATAACTCAATGCATTTAAGCATTTCCGATGGTGGATTAAGTTCGAAGGACTTGTAGGTTGGCCAGAATCCGTTAGTTAATACTGTAACAGTCAACTCTAATCCAGGATGGATATTTGAATTATCATCAAGATATGTTTTGAAGTCAAGTTGAGTCCCCCTTGCTACTCTGAAATCATTAAGCATGACCTCCATCTTTGAGGTAAGTTGGGAACCATATTGATGCTTTAACTTTGACAATATGGTTTGTTCATGACTGTCATTTGCACTGTCATGGGAATAGTAATCTGCGAGCAAGTTTTTTCCTGTAAAATTCACCTAATAAATATCTATCGCTGACATACTCAAGAAGGTTTGCTTCCTTTTCAAGAATACTCTCAATATGATCATTGCTTATTTTTACAATGTCACTCTTTTTAAGCACGTTGTCACAAAATGTAGCCCGCAACTCTGCAATTGTGCTTTCTTCAACTCTTCTGTCGCATATTACTTCAAATGCTTGCCTCAAGGATTTATAAAAAATACTACTTCCTTGAAATGCATCCACAACGTAGTCCATACACTTATCATGCAGTTCAATAATATTTTCCACAAATTCATGTTCTTGAATGGCCTTTATATCACTTCTATCTGCATTATTGTTTACAACATCTTCCACACATTTAAATAATGTTATTCCTTGGCTGGTTACATGCTGTTTAAAAATATTTGCAACCTGTTTCAAACCTTTAGGCATTGTACAAAACAGCCTGTACATCCTTGAAAGATCGTCTTTCTTCTCGTCCGTAAGCAAAGCATGGCAGCCAGAATACTCATTTCCCAAAAGTTGAGTTTGATAACGGGAGAGGATTTCATTTTGTACTTTCTCTAATAACTTATGCTTGGTGCTAGAGTGCAAATAATGAGTAACTCTCTCTCGCTCATGTCTGAAACATTCTTCAGCCTTTAGTATATAGTTTTGACAAGAATCCTCTAAAATCCATAAGGCAGCCTTTCTAGATTAGTAAGCTCCAATATCTTCCAACATGGGAGCTTCAAAGTCATTCTTGTAGAAATCCATGCCAATCTCCATAAAAATGCCAAAAGGGGTGCCATATGGACTTATAATGCCATATTAGCAACCACGTCATCAAAAATAGAAAAATTACAAAAAAAAATTGGGGCCAAAAACTTGTTTTGGCTAGAACATGAGCGTTTCAACTCATAATCAAATAAAATTTTTGGGATGTGTTTGCAATGACGAGGGCTACAAGAATTCCAGTGAGAGCTACTCACTAATTGTACTTAAATTTTCTGAAAAATGTTTATTAATGTTTTTTAATGATCTGGGTCTTAATCAGTAACCAGGGCTTAGATAAAGGTGAAATTTTGATTGATATCCCTAAAAAAACTAGGCATGGAGATACCCATTTAGGCTCCTGACAAAATTCAAAAGGGTTGGTGTGGGGATACTGAAATAGTGCAAAATCCACTATTCTCGAGCACGTTTAAGGGGTTTTTGGAAACATCAAAGGAGAAAAAGGAACTCGATATAACCAATTTAGAAAATTTTGTGTTGGAGCACCAGATTTCAAATCTGAATGTTATTGTGTATTCCCAATCATAGATGTTATATGTTCCTAATAAAAAAGTTTTTTTTTTCTTGACTTGTTTTCTATTATAGAGGGAAAAAGATAGCTCCTTAGCAGAATTTCATCAACAAGGATATAACACAAATGAGTAGAAATTGGAAATTTTAGATGGATGCAACTTTTAGCTCGGAACTTGGAATGAGGCACGTGTACATTATTTGGATAATTGATTTAGAGGAGAATGTATATAAATAATTAGAATTATATTCCAATGCATCTATACCTCATAAATTTAGATGAAGAATGACCTATAACCTAATTAATGAAATATTTTACAATACGCATGATTCTAACAATAATTGTTACATGCACATTTCTTACAGAATTAGAAATACATGAAAGAAATTTTGGTTCCTATATGAGAACTAGAGATATGGAGGATGACCAAGGATCTTACAACCATGAGGAAGAGTCCAGGTGTCTACATGTCAACATGGGAAATGTAGAGACTGAGTCTAATGGAAGGAGTAGGGTGGATCTTGTGGAGATGGATGAAACTATGAGAAGGTTTAAGAGAGAAGTGCAAAGTTATAGGGAAAACAATGAAACGATGATGACAGTTCAAGAGGAATTTCTACAGAGTCTGGATATGCTATAAACATAGGCCAATAGGGATTTTGGCAACATGTAGATCTCATGATAAGAGGGATGATAACACAAAATATAGGAAATCAAGGAGTGTGATAAGACATCATTCACCAAGACAATCGACTAGAAGAGAACATGCATGTTCAGGGCCATAGAGTATCCCAAGTGTGTCCCCTATTAGAAAGCAGAGGAGAAGGCCCGGGTGAGATATTTTGAAAGGAGAGCTCAGTAAGCTCAAGACACCAACTTTTGATGTAGAATATAGAAGGGGAGAAGATGATGAATCCTAGTTGTTGGGAATGAACAAATATTTATAGTTGCATGATTACTCATAAAATGTAGAAACAAAAATTGTAGCCTACCAACTTCAAGTAAAATCAACCATGTGGCAGGATCAACTCAAGTAGGTTAAGAACATTGATGAGAAGATGATCTCATGGAGTTAATTTAAGGGATATTTCTAGTAGAATCAATTTTCAGAGAATTATTATTATAAGAAGATGAAATAGTTTATTTAAACTCAGGCTTGTAAGCCTGACAATGGAGGAGTATGAGAGGAGGTTCTTTGAATTACTGAAGTATGTTGGATTCATAAAGGATAAGAAGGTTAAAATTCAAATATTTATGAGTGGCATACTTTCTTTATATAGTGATAAGATACATTATGATGAGACCAAGATGAGAGATTCATTTGGGGAAATGCCAATATAACAACCCATAATATGTTGGGAATGTGAGGCAGACCACTTGTATAGGGATTACCCTCACAAAGGAGAAAGAATGATGAATATTCATAATATTCAGGAGGATGATACAGTTGAGGAAATGGGTAGAAGCACGTGGAGGATTTATGCAGCATTAGACGAAAAGAAAAAAAAGTACCAATCTCCCATGATTGAAGTAGAATCTAATATTCATAACCAACCCATAGCCATTTTAATGATTCTGGAGCTAGCCATAGTTACATAAATCCTGTTAAGAACCAAATATCAATATAGCATAGAAAAACCTTAGAAAAAGTACTCACCTCTTTGAAAAAGAGATAATTTCAAATAATAAGCCTCTTCGAGGGGCAACCTCCTTTTACCCAACTTAAATGTTCAAGTACAAGATGATTCAAAATGAAAATGTCTCCTTGGTATATATAGGAGACTAGGAGGTATAATTACAACTAATGGCCTAAAGCCGACATAAATAAA
>ML791595.1:545112-615405 GCA_009831015.1 Picea engelmannii
AGGCCTGTGCACTATCATTATGCTCATATGTTCACTATTGTTCCTTGTTGTAAACATTTTCTATCCAATACCCCCTTGTCCATCTTGCAATTCCAACTAATATGCCCTATTGGTCACTGCTTCCACGTAGGAAATCAACCCCAATTTATACCTTGCTAGAACCTTTCGACACCTTGGAATGAGGTAGTTCCTATGATTCCATTAACTTGGTACTGTAGTATCCTTGAATCATATTAACCAGTATCATAGTGGAATCCCTTTCCATTACCTCTGGCTATCCATTGAATTTTCTTAATCTTCACTTCATTTAATAATTCCTTGTGAAGTCATGTTCTATCCACTCAGTACCAAACTACTTCTGATGGAATATTGTATTTCTCCATTGGAACTCAAAAGTGATTGTACCTTCATTATTCCACCCCTTGATTTCCTTTCACTTATACCTTTCTTCCACTGTGCACTCTGATAATAGAAGTGGTTTTCTTGATCTAAGTACTTTGATCCAGGTGGATATTGGTGGCCACCCACTTATTCCAACTGGCTCCTCTTGACAATTTTTAGTTCAACACGTTCTTTTGTACTTCTTTGTAATTGTGGGTTCTACACTTTCGGGGCCATATAAATCCATACACATATTCCAGGAGGAGATTGGTGGCCTCCCACCTAATCCAACTGGCTCATTTTGAATGTTTTCATGTCATCATATCTTTGTGTACTTTCAGGACCGTTTTGGGGCCCTAAACATTTTTTTTTTTGATTTCCACATTCAAACTGTAGATAGAGTTATAGTTTGATAGCATGATGTGTAGTTCTTGAAAATACCTTTCCAATGGGCTATCGGGCACCTAAACCATAGGTCATATGCAAAAGTTATGACCCCATGAATTTAAGGTACCAACTTACCCATCGGGGCCCACATGAATTTTTGCGTTTCACCTCCTAGGGTTAGGTTTTTGGATGTCTAGGGTTTTGGAATTCATGATTAATATTAAAAATGCATCTAGAGCCTCATTGTAATAATTCTGATCATACAGATGCACATAGCAACCACATCTCTTCTTAGAGATATCTACCACCATTCGAGCAAGTTGTTTTAGTTCTGCAGTTTTATAGTTTCGTCCTATTTCATTTATTCAATAGAAGATAGTGTTCACTGGATATCTGTGTTGTTATCCATATCCCTGTGGTTATTATATTCTGTCTATTAATCAGTTCGTTTCGATCCTAAATCTGGATCAATGGTATCAGAGTTGTCTACTCTTCATTTATTTTTCTTCATGCATGTCCCCAACAAGATCTAAGTACAAGAAGTTGGGACTCAAACCAATCGATCCTTTGCAATATAGGCCACAGCAAGCCTGAAAAAATCCCATGGAAGATGAAAACAAATATGATGGAGTAGGAGATCCTTTTAAAATGTTGCTCGAGGAATCCCTTGCGCGAAAAATGAATGAAATGATGGAGAACTTTGCACAGATCCTTCGACAGTTTCCCACTAGAAAAGCATCTTCATCAAGTGGCCATGCAACCCCCTTCAAGGTACATGCAAATTTTGATATTCCATTATTTGAAGGACTAATAGATGCGGATACTATAGATAAATGGTTGAATCTGCTCAAAGGGTATTTTTCGGCCCAAAATTTTTCTGATAGGGAAAAAATTACTTTTTCACTCCTCAAGGTCGTCCCCCCATGTTAAGGACTGGTGGGATACTTAATATGAGCAAAGGACCATATAGGAATATGCAATATTTGTGGTCGCCCTTTTTTGGTTATTTCTTCTTACTTTTCTACCTTCTCAATTATTGACCCAGGGTTCATGTCTTTTCAGGTTTCCACCAAAGCCAAAAAAACTATTGGCCCTCCTGGTGAACCAGAAGGAAACACAACACACAGAATGCGTTGCACAGTCTCACCTGAGATATCTTTAAATGGGTGGTTGCACGACTCAGGTGTTTACAACCTAGGATTGAGTATGAGATAGGGGTTTGTTATTCAGGACCAACTTTTATAAATGTGATTGCAATTTACTATTATTCACGGTTATGCATCTATCTTTCATAGTTTATTCCCTTAACAACATAATCATGGTTCATAGTCCTATATTAACTCATTCATTAAGAATAAAAATTAACTGTTGAAGGAAATTAAAGACATACATGCATTCATCATATTACATAGGTATTACAGTGTTTCACCCCCTCCTGGGCTACGTCCACAAATATTTGTCTCTTGGCTCTTCTATTATGGTAGTTCTGCATCTCTAGCGCCGCACACTTACAATTCCCTTCAAATGGGTAAGATCTATATGAGGCGAACTAGATCGCACTAGGCTCCACAGCCTGTGATCTAATCCTCAGATCTTCCCTCTCTCCTATGTTCTATCTCAACATCTTACAAAATAGTTCATAAAAATATTACATATCGCATCAACTCGTACATATCCAGTATGAGCAATAAAAAAAGGAACTAATCATGAACCAACAACCTTACACAAAAAAAATGGGGACTCACTATTATACCTACTTATCTATATTTATATCTATCGGTCTCTTTAGTCGTTCACAATGTATTACAAAAACCCTAACCCTACCGACATTAGGTCTTCCTCCCGTGTGCACGTGTTGTTCTTCCTTCCACCTGTTGCTTTCCTTGTGCACGCTTTCTTGCATGCGTGCGTGTTGTGTTTCCCTCCATCTGTTACTTCCATTTCTGTACGCTTTCTTTCCCCATGATCATCCTTCTTTCCACTTCGCCCTATTGTCAATAGGCCCCCAACACTGACATGTGGCTCGTCCGGAGCCACCTAATCCTTTTTAGCTTCCTCGATTTCCTTGGTGATCATTTGGAACTTTTCCTTAAGCTCTGTTGCTTTTGTCAATGCCTACACAGTATTCTCCTTGATGGTGTCCACTACCTGGACTGCCACTTCGTTGCTCAACAATCCTGCACATTCTACCTGGATCTGTGCTATCTATGTTTTGGCTCCCTTCGCCTGTGTGAGTACTTCTTCTACCTGTTCCTGCAATGGCTCTATTTGAGCCCGGTACTCATGTTTCTGTGTTTGCACAGTGATGATTTATGCCTACATCTTCTTCATCTCCTGCATCCCTTTGACTCATTCTGGGATTGGTATGGTCTTCTATCTCTTCTTGAGCTCTTGGATCACTGCATTGATCCTTTCCTCTTCCTAGTTCCACTGTTGGACCTGTGGATCCTCCTCCAACTTTGTCCAAAGTTGCACTACTTTATCGAACAAGTCAGTGGTTGTGGTAACCTATTGTTCTATCTCCTGCAGCTATGATGTTTCTTCCTGTTTCCTTTTCTCCTTCATTGTTGGTGGGGTGGTTGGTGTGAGATATTGTTAGAGATTATCGATCTCCTTCTGATATTGATCAATTGCTTGCACAATCCAATCAATATTTTATGTGGTTTCAACTTCCTCGTTCTGCACGGCCTATGGAATCTTCGCATAAGTTCCTGCCACTTTCTGCTCCAATCCTTTTAGGCACTCCCTTTCCTCCTCGGTCTCAACTTTGGCCTTCTTGTACCCTAATTTCAATTCGTCTTGTTCCTTTGTTGCCTGCTTCAATTCAATCAAGTGTTTTCATGCGTAAGACTGTACCTCGTGGTTGACACTCACCTACAACCTGTGTAATGCCCCTGATGGTATCCTTGTCAACACAAGTTGGATATGGTTCAAGTCTTTCAAGGGTGTCTGCCCCACAAATTCATCCATGTGTAGCATGCTGGGGTTGATATGGAATGTTGTGTGTGGCTACAGTATCCCCTTGTCTATCTGTCGAGCTTCCTCTTGCACTCTTCCTTTTTTCTATGGTGTTGATGGCTCTATGCCCATGTTGTGGCTTTCTATCTATGCTTCCCCAAATTTCTTGAGGAACTCTCCCATTTTTGCCAGCTCTTTTTGTAGTTTTTTCCTATGGTGTGTTGCATGTTCGAAGTCCTCTGCTAGACAATCCTGAACCATTCTGGCAATCATTTCCCCATCATCCTTTGTGATTGTATAGTTTGGTGATGTTCGTTGCGCCTTTGAATTATTGCACACACCTCCTGTCTGTGCTACCGGTCTCTTCGCCCCCCCTAATTCATGCGTGTTGGGATTTGTGGCGGTCTCCTATGCTCCCTCAACTTGTTTCTGTTGTTCGTTGGTCTATGGTGTAGTCTCGTTCTTCCCCTTTTGGGTTCCTATATTCTTTGGTTCTTCATCTGACTGATTTGGATTTCCTTGGCCTGTTCTTGGTTTCTTAGGTACTTGGATTTCCGGAGGCTGCGTTTTCGCCTGCTCTGCCTCTCCTTCTGTTGTTCTTTTTGGTACTTCCCGGGTAATGGTTGGGATCCTCAATTCATTGGGAAATTCGCTGATGACCATGTCGATGTAACCCTTCGTGATGCAATAGCGCATCTTTAGCCACTATTTATTTGGATCTTGCTTTGATTGTATCCACATTGTTTGTCGTGTGGCCCGAAAATTGGCGATGTCTGCATATCGCATGACAACCTCCGGTGTTATTCTCCATGATCGACTGATAACTTCTTGTATGTCGTGTAGCTATGGTTCAAATATGATCCCATTCTCCCTCTTATGCTTGGCATGTGGCCCAAATCTCAGCAATAGGTATCTCACTCCCGCTGGTTGTGGTTTGGTACAAAAAATTACATACCCTGGTTCTCACAAGCCCATGAAGGCTATTAGGGTAATGATCCACGAGTAATGGAATTTTGTGCCTAGGTCCTACACATCCTTGCAGTCCTCTTGGAATAAATTCAATAGATATGTGTTAGCGATATTTCTTGCAAAGGGGTTAAATTGAAAAAGAATGGGTTAAAACCCACTTGTCCTAAGTATTGGGCGTAATGCGTCTGTGATTAAACAAGAATTAATTTTGGACGGATGGGATTTGCACGCCCAGATCAACGGTGCACAGTGAATTCCGGACCCCCCTTGTCTTCCGACCTTTAAGCGGGGGGGGGTCCGGAATCACAGGCACAACTCTCCAATGGTTCAGATTGGCGCGCCCGGATCAATGACGATGAAGACCATTCCGGACCCCCCCTACATTTCTACCTTTAAGCGGANGGGGGGGGTCCGGAATCGACAGAGCAGCTTTCGACGGCCGAGATTTCAGCACCCGGATCAACGGTGCTTGGACAACCTCGTCCTCCTCAGACACCCTGGGTTTAGCCGGCGTGGGCCCTTCCCTCGTCATAACGTCCTCCTTTCCACCTTTCTCATGTTGCCATGTGTCACTCTTCCACCCCCCCTCTTTGGTCCACATGGTCCCCCCTCCTTCTCGTCGTCCACTCGCCGCTCGCCATGTGTCCTTCACGTCGGCCCCTAACCGAAAGGCGAGTTCGTTATCTCTCGCCTTCCCTTTTTCCTCCCAAGGTCTTTCACCATGAACCATCCTCTGTCACCCTCCTCACACCTCGCCACTCCTCTTCCACGTCCTCATAATCTGACACCATCACCCCCCTTTTTGCCATGCGCCCCGTTTTCCGTGTTGGCCGCCATGCCTCTCCACCAAGCCCTTCAGTTATCCTAGGTGGCAGCGCGAGAAGCCTTCCTTATCCCAAGGTGTCGAGTTGGCCAGATAGTCCTCAATCCCAAGAAGCAGTTATTGAAGTGATTGATGGTGGTTAGGCATCATCTCCTCCATAATGGGTAGTTTCTGCAATGAATTAAAGGCACGTCGAGTCACCGAAGAAACTGTCAGAAGATCGATTGCGTCTGCCATAAGTTGCACGACCATTCAAAGATTGCAGCTCCGTGTTGTCAGAAGCCATGCAGACGCAAAGATTTCAATGCTACGTCTCGATTTTGTTGCTGTTGTTAGTTTGGGTATATGTAGGCATTTTCGCCATTTTTGTATCTATCGATGGTTGAGCTGAGATCCCAGTTGTAAATCTTTAACGAAGCGCTGATACTCTGGTTATGTATCCACTTTTGAGACTTCTTGCCTAATGAATGCCAGTTTCTTTTACATCTTTGTTTCACTGTGTTAGAATCGCTCAGAATTGGAGGATCCAGTCGAGCCATAGCTGTTATAGGATGATGTTGGTAGGATCACTGTAGCAGTTATGATGTTTCTAGCCAATTCTTGTGGTTTTCCCAGTGCTGAGTGACTTGGAATTGGAGGATCCAGTCGAGTCCTCCTCAGTTTCTTGAGACCCTGAACCAAGCGGATCTTGCCTTCAGTGTCTTTCTTCTGCGAATAGCCGAAAGCCTGTTGCCCAAAGTTGTTTGTTCATTTTCCTCACTAAGTCTTCCACCTACTCACCCTTTTATCAACCCACTGGCTGAAGTTGGATCAAGACCTCATTTGTCACCATATGTACCAGACTCAGTCCCCGAGTTAGAGTGATATCCCCTCGAGTTTTCCTCCATTTGATCACCCCTTTAAAACAAATCGTGACATTAAACTGATGGGCATCGGGCTCTGCTCCTGCAAGCAATCCAGGAGTGACTTCCGTCGCCAACAATATGGCACCCAGCGCATTGAGTTGCAACTGCAATGAATCCAGACGATACTTCCTCTTTGCGGCATTTTCTTAGCAATTTACAGGCTAATATATTTTCACACAATTGTGTGGTTGCGTTGTTGATTCGTTTGATCATGATGCCTCTCATTCCCCTGGCAGTGCCATATTTATTCTTTATTTCCTCTGCTAGCGCTTTCTCCTTGGATTTATCATCTAGAATCACCGCGAGATCCATACCCCGGGTTGGTAACCCTGTTATTTACACGATAAGCTCAACAGTTATGAGGATGGGTTTGTCCAACCATATGTCCCCTCCATGTGTGACTGCTAATAGTTGCTTGACACATGTTGTTGCATACTGGCCTCTGCCAAAATGTGGTAGGGTCAGCAGACCTAAGATTCTTGTTTTCTCTAGCCCAGTTTCCCACTGGTATGGTTGGTTAATCGGTTCTCCAAACTGAGTCGTGCCTATGGTCTGTATAAAGACCATCTATGCAAGTTCCGAGAACTTGGTATCATTTGACATGTCATGGTATGAATATTTGAGCTTCCCAACATGGCCCAGTAGCTTTGGTCCTACCTGTACTCCAGTTGGTATGCGTGGTAGAACAATTTCTGCTGTAGGTTTCTTGCGGGGTGATCTCGGTATCTGTACTTTGTCTCCCTATTGTGGTGGCTGGTTCGAAGGTCCAGTAGTTTCTGGTTGCCCCCCTATCAGCCATTCTGGCCAAGCCAAGGCATCTTCAGTGATCTCCACTACTCATTGTCCTGAGATGGTCGTTTGAGACCCATCTGGCTCGACTGTTTCTTCCAGATTTTGTGTCGTTTCATTAACTTTCAGGGATGCTTCGGTGCTTTCTAGTTGCACTTCCTTTTGGCTTTCTGCTTCTTCGTTCTGAGGCTCCTGTGTTGCTACTGGCGTATCCAATTTCATGGCCTCTACTTGTGGCTTTTGAATTACTTCCAGAATAGGTGTATAAGTCACCGGTATCGTCTCAAGGGATGGTATTTTGTCGATATCGATGATCTTTGGTTGTTGCTGTTGATTTTCTTCCAATGGTCCTCATGACCTAGTTTGAACCCTAGTCAGTCTGGCAGTTTGGCTTGCTTTTGCTGGATTTGGTGGTGCCATATTGGTGACTTTTGAACGTTTGTTGAGTTCAAAGAACTTCTGTGAGCTCTGTAGTCTCGCTCTATGCGTGCTGGCTACTATTACTCTCTCTCTTTTATCCTTTTGTGAATTGACTAGCTTCTCCCATTCTCGCGTGTTGTATGGGCTTGTCATGAATCTTATCAAGAACGCTTCCTCCATTATGCGTTTAATGCACCATAACTGTGGGTTCAATGTATCTACAATGGTTTTGTACTTGCCATTACACTTGCTTTGTCATCTCCTGTTGGCACGATTAATGTGATGTCCCATCGGTCCTTGTCGTTCTTTAATTCCACCTAGTGTTGTCCTATCGTACTACTTTTTGTCGATTTTCCTTTTCTTGCTTGTTTTTTTCCTTTGCATATAACTGTTGTCCTTTCCTTTGTTTAATTTGTGTTGCTAAATTTTTGTGGCCCCCCCCCCTTTTTTTTTTAACTGCGCGGTGGGTGGTCGATTGTCCTTATACAACTTCAGTCGGCTCCCAATGATCATTCCTTTGAGTTATGCGCCTGCTAAATCTCTTAGTTGTATAACTCCTCTGTCTGTGACATATTTTACTTCATATGGTCCTAACCAATGCATTCTAAGGTTTCCCAGGTGTTGAAGCGATTTGATGTCATACATCAATACTAGATCTCCTTCCTTGAACATTTTCTTCTTGTTGTGTCGATCGTGCCAAGATTTGTCTCTTGCTTTCTGCACTTGTTGATGGAATCCTACCAAGATTCAGTCTTCCTCCATGGTCAATAGTTGATTCCGTCTCTCTTGTACTGCGCCTTGTTCTGTCATTTGTGTGATAGTTTCTACACGCAAGCTGGGTACTAAAAATTCTAATGGCACTACTGCTTCTTGGCCATAAACCAGTTTGAATGGTGTGTGCCTTGTCAGATTTTTTCATGTAGTCCTGTATGCCCATAATATTACTTGTATTTTGAGGTCCTAGTCGTCTCTATTGATACAGTTCCATTCTCTTATGGGTGATACGGTGTGCCATTCTCCTATGGGTTATACGGTGTTCCATTCTCCCGTGGGTGATACAATGTGCTCTTCTGGTGATGGACTTCGAATTCTTCAGTCATTGTGCAGATGATGTTGTTTATGAAGTGCGTGCCTTGGTCACTCATCAAGATTCTTGGGCACCCAAATATCGTGATTACTTGTTCAAACAAAAAGTGTGTTGTTTTCTCTGCGCTGCAATCTTTTACTGGTGTGGATTCCTCCCATCTTGTTATATATTTCGTCATTGTAATAATGTATCTTGCCCCTGTCCTTTTGGATGGTGGGTTAATTGGGCCCACAAAGTCTATTTCCCATTTGTCGAATGCCTGTAATGTTACTTGTGGTCATAGTGGAATCTCGTCTCTTCTCTTAGGTTTTCCTACCCTTTGACAGACATCACATCTTTGACAGTACTCCTTTGAGTCTATGTGAATCATTGGCCACCATAGTCCTACGCGTAATGCCTTCTGCACAGTAGATTTCCCTGCGTAATTCCCTCCTGCGATTCCCACGTGGGCTTCTGCTAAAATTATTGGTCTTTCTTTCTCTAATATGTATCTTCACAAAATGCTATCTGTGCCCATTTTATATAAGTGTCCTACAATCAGTTGATAGTCGGCTGCGCGGACTACCATATTCTTCTTCTGCGTGGTGGTATATTCTTCCGGCGCAGTACCTGCAGTCAAGTACTGAATGATATCTGTGCATCAACAATCTGTACTTAGAATAATTGTGCATCTAAAAAGTTGTCTTCTACGTTAGTAGGTTCTTTCCCATTTGTGACCCTTGACAAGTGGTTAGGTCCTGCATTCAATTTTCCTGGTTTAAATATTACTTCAAAGTAGAATTCTTGAAATAACAGTAACCATCGACAGATTCTCCCCCCCAACACCGGCGTGTTGACTAGGTATTTCAGGGCTGAGTGGTTTGTAAACATATTAAAGTGTTTTCCTAATAAGTAATGCCTGAACTTATGCAGTGCATAGACCATGGCGAGGCCTTCTCTTTATGTCATGTTATAATTTTGTTCTGAGTCTAATAACGTTCTGCTTGCAAACGCTATCAGGTGATCCAAGTCTTCTGCTCCTAGATATGCTAAGATAGCTCCAATTTCTATCGTTGATGCATCTACATGCACATGGAATGTCTTTTCCAAGTCTAGAAATACTAATATCGGTGCGGTAACCATATTTTCCTTCAAAATATCCAGACCGTGTTGACACTCATCATTCCACTGAAACTTTGTATCCTTTTGTAACATCTTTTCCATGGGTGCTATAATTTGTGCATAGCCTCTGATGAATTTCCTGTAGTATCCTATGTGTCCTAACGTCGCTCTTAGCTGACAAACTGTTCTTGGTGCTAGCAAGTTAACAATGACTGCGATCTTTGTCGGATCGACCAATAAACCTTGTTTTCATACTATATGGCCCAATAGTATCCCAAATGGTGTTCCAAATATGCATTTCTTGATGTTCAATGATATCTGGCACTGTATGCATCTTTCTAACATCAGCTGTGAAACTTCCACATGGTTTTTCAACAGGCTATATACTGTCTAATCATCCAGGTATACTTCAAGAAACTGATGGATGAATTCCTTAAATGTTGCAATGACCACTCTGGAAAATATTGTTGGTGCATTCTTTAGTCCAAACGACATGACTATGTACTAATAAAATCCCCATTATGTAGCGAACGTGGTCTTATGTCTATCTTCCTGTGTTATCTTAATCTAATGGTAGGCTGATAATCCATTAGTAAACAAGTACGCTTCATGTCCTCCCACATTCTCTATCACTTCGTCTGTGAACGGTGTAGGGAACGGGTCATGTAAGCATGCATCATTCAGCTTCCTCAAGTCGACGCATATCTTGATTCCTCTTCCCTATTTCTTTTCCTGAACTACCATCAGACTTATCCATTCTAACTCCTCAACTGGTTCGATGATGTCGGCTTCAAGCATCCTGTCGATATCCTCTTTAAATTTATGTTTACATATGGGGTTTAGTCTATAGGGTCACTGTCTTATAGGTCTCACGTCAGGTCTAAGTGGTATCTTCATTTCGCCCAGTTCTCCATATATACCCTTCATCTCTATGAATGTTGTGGGAAACAAGTCACTATATTCGCGTAACAACTCTGTGATACTTTCTACTATTTGCTCATCCTAGTAATCTCCAATGCTGGCCATTTTGGGCTGCTCAATTGTCTCAATGTTAACCTTCTTTACCTTGATTGGCACGGAAATGACTTATGATTCAATGGGTGGTCCTTCCACCTCTCTTTCACCTTCTGCTTCCTCGATCTAAATATCGCGTGAATCATCTTCATTTGGAGCTTCTTCCTGTACATGGTAACATGACAACAGTTCCTTGCCGTCTGCTTATTCTGATATTGCTCTTCTGTGATAAATTATATTTCTGGTTCTTTGATGTATATCACTCCTCTGATCTGTTTGAGGGCTGCGTCTATGTTGGGGTTCTCATGTTCGAATGAGAAAGTGATTGTGAAGTTATTTTGTAATGTCCTCCATGTTATAGTTCCTTTGCGCAATTCCTAGTCCGTGTACCAATTTGTTGGTATGCCTTCGAGAGTATGTATGAAGTGATGAGGCCATTCCTCCAGTGATGTCATCATCCACAACGTTTTACACACCTTCAAGTGTTTCGCTGGTGTCCCATGTCCTTCATATTTCTATTGTTTGTTGTTTTTTTGTTCTGCGTCGAACCTTATGCCTAATAACCACTTACAATGATACCAGTTTGTAATTGTCTTCTTCTTTGCGCCCCACCATATTGTGGGTGTGGAATTTAGTTCTAATTCTAGTGCTAGCAGTCTTTGATTCTCTAAGACTTTGTCTTCGTATTGTGTTAGAAATGTGTCCAAATCATTTAGTCCATGGAAACTGGGTGGTTCTCTGATTTTTGTGCCTACCCACCTTACTGCGCAATCTAACCTTGCACATCTTCTCATGGATACTTCATGTAGCCTCTGTTGCCAGTTTTCCAACCCAGTGTCTGAGTCTATTTCACATGAAGTAATGCTCTGCCAACTAAGTACCCCATATGCAGTTGGGTTTACGTAATCCTCATCGCGCGTAGTTGTCCTGTACAACTGGCCGATTTCTTCTAAATATAGGTAGGTAGGTTCTACAAACCTATCCCCTTCTAATGGGTCTAATGGTGCGATGACCCTATATTCTCTGGACTCAAATGTCATTTTCGTGGTCTTGAAATTGATTATGGTGTGGTTGTCAAACGCCCAATCTAGACCAAGCAATGTCGGGTAAGGTGTTGTGTTGTCCACTATTTCAATGACTTCAAAATCTACTTTAGTACGCACTCCATCTAGGTTGAAGGTTACTCCTTTTAGTCTACCTATTGGTAGGACTCTATGCAAGTTTTCTAGTTTCAACTGGACATTTTGGTATACCAGTGTTGGCTCTCGCACGCATTGCCATGTCTTCTTTGGTAATACATTCACTTCGGATCCTAGATCTAGTATAATGTCTCCCATGTTGAAATCCCTAATGTTAGCATTCAGTCTAAATTCCCTACTTGTTCTTCTTCTTGTGTGTAGGTGGTTAACATTTTTTGGTTCTGGCTTTTCATTCATCTCATTTCTACATTTTCTAGTATGTTTTGTATTATTTTCACCAATTAAGGATCACTTAATACTTTCACGCATGATTGCAAAAATCATTTGATTGTACATACTTGTTCCATGGGCTGCATTCCATTGGTATTATCCAGTGATGGCGGCATATCATATTTTGGGGCTTCCTTCCTTTGATGTATAGTTGAAGTCGACGTTCTGTCCTCCTTCTAAAATTCTTGTCTGGCTTCTTTAAAGATCTCCTTTTCCTTTTTCACGTCGAACTGCTTCCTTAGTTCAATGTTCTTCTTTACCCATTTGTTCTACGCTGGTTCCTGTCGAACTGTGTCATTTCCTGTTTTCGTTCCTCCACAAGTGACTATGTTGATGTTTCGTCTGTCATCCCTTTCTTCGACTGAAATCCACTAGACATTTTTATTGTTATGGTTCCTCTTTTCTTGAATATTTACTAGTAGTGTCGGGCATTCCCTTATATCGTGTTCCAATACGCGACAATACATACAAGTTGCTGGTGGAAGTGGACATTCTCGTGCATAATGTCCCGATTGCTGACAATTATGACATGTGACTAGCCCTCTACCTCGTATGAAACCTCCTATGGCTCATCCTCCTCCTCAGTAGCCTGTTAGATCATGTCTCGACACGTTATACTGTGGTGCCTGATTGTACTGCGCGGTATTGTATTAGGGTTGTGTCAGATTGTACTGAGGCTGCACGTTATTGTATGGTTGTTGCATAGTGTTATATTTCTTTTGCGCAGTGTTGTATGGAGCTAGGGCCTGATTAAACTATGGCACTTCTTGCCTAGCCATCATTTCAGCATGCACCCTATATGTATCTGATGTTCTTTTCGGCATCAGCTCCATATTTCTACAATCTTTGTCGTCGTGGCCCACTGATTTGCAAAAGGTGCAGTATGAACTCTTTGGGACTGTCTAGTATTTCTACATCATCGTGCAATGGTAAGGGTCGTGACCCAGTTTCTTGCATATTTTGCACCATAGCCCTCCCATTGCTAATGGGTTGGGCATACCTACTTCCATATACTGCGCGAATGTTGGGCACTCATTCTTGTGGTGTCCTTCTGTCCTGCATGTGGTGCACCAAACAGATTCTCGTTTGTCTTTGTTCCTATTCTAGCTCAGTTGAAATGTTAGATTCTTCAAATCCTCCTTCAATTCTTCGATAGCTGGGTCTGTCTGCTAGTACTGATTCTCTTCCAGTTTCAAGGCTACCTGCAGAGCCTTTGCCTGCGTCTTAAGCTTCTATTGTCACAAGAGATATTTTAAGTGTGGTAGTAGTGAGTTGACAAATAGGTGTCAATGATGCATATATGTCATAAGGTATTTGAGCTTTCCCTTCAATCGCTTGAATCTATGATCAATATCCCATACATATTCTCCTGGTTTCTGTCTTATTTTGATCATCTCGTTCATGTACTGATCCTCGGAGCTCAGCTTCTGGAACTCATTAATCAGTAACTTCTTAATGTCGGCTAGTGTCCTTGTCGTTCCCGAGGAACTATTTGTGTCTAGACTCATGTACCAGTCTAGTGCGCAGTCTCTTAGCGTAATTTCTAGCTGCGCGAGTTTGTTATCTTCATCAGTGATCTATTTTTCTTCCTAGATCCTCGCACAAATGAACAAATTCTTCTTAGGGTCTTCTGTTGCTTCTCCCCAAAATTCTGGTAATCGGATAGTGGGATCATGTCTTGCCATTCTGAATACTGAACTACTTCCTCCTCCGTGCAGTGTAGATACTTGACTAGTGCTTCCTGAACTGGCTCCTCCAATTGTTTCTCCTTGTGTAGATGTGCTTCCTACTATCAAACTTCCTCCGAACTTCGGTTGTCTAAATGGTGGTGCTATCTTTGGTGTATTAGTCACACATGGGTTTATGGTTTCCACACTGAAATTAATATGGATAGGATGGTTGCCTTCTCCTCCCGTTCTTGGACCTCTCATTTTCCTCTCATATGTTTCACGCAGTATTTCCTCAATCTGCTCCACAACCCAAATATTCTCTACCTCTTCCTCATCGCTAGCCAGTCCCTCCCTCGTGGCTACGACTCTCTTCTTGGTATTCACCTTATATTGGTAGGCTACTCCACTACATGTCTTGCCTGATGATGCCAAGATCCACTTGATATGGTCATAATCCATCATGATTGGGTCCAAGGGTTCCTCCTCCTTCTTGCCTTTATCTCTACTTCCTTCCATTTATCCCCTCTCTGTCAGTGATTCCCCCCTTCCCCCATCCACACAGGGAAGTTTACCTATCTGATTCCATTGTCATTACACCTTTGTCATATAACAATATCTTAATAGAAGTATACAGGGATTGAATGTAACTTCCTCTAGGTCTGCATAGAAATTATTGCTCTGTTGTGTTGTATGACTTCTCTATGTCAACTGCAAACTCTGTTATGAACCCTGCAAAAATACTGTCAAGCCAAAAGTCTACTACGCGGGTGAATTTGTTGTTCATGTGCTGTAACTGCCCAATCTGTACTAGGGTCTAGTCTATCTATTGAATCTGGTTCGTCGTGTGGTTATCCTTCAACCTTAGTATCCACTACTACAGTAGAGGTGAAAAATCATAGAAAAAGATTTCGTGTAATTCAATAAACACGTATTTGTCCAGATATTTTCGAGGTGTGATTCTAGGGTTTCAATTTCCTTTCTGTGCAAACTCTAGCTCTTTGGTTCTCAACCAACCTTCGATTTCTTCTTTTTTGGGGTTCCACAGTCTCAACATTCCCTTCTAGTGGCTCATTTCTCTCTTCTTTTCTTCATTCTCTTCTCGCCTAGTCTATCTCACCTACTCAGTCCTCTCTCGTTCCTATCAACAGGACAACGAAACCATTTGTTGGTTATTTCTTCTTCCTTGTCTACCATCTGAGTTATTGACCCAGGGTTCATGTATTTTTGGGTTTCAAACAAAGCCTCTAAAACTACCAGCCCTCCTGGTGAGCCAGAAGGCAACACAACACACAGAATGCGTTGCACAATCTCACCCAAGATAGCTTTAAATGGGTGGCTGTAAGACTCAAGTGTTTACAACCTAGGATTGAGTATAAGATAGGGGTTCATTATTTAGAGCCATCTTTTATAAATGTGATTGCAACTTACTATTATTCATGGTTATGCAACTATATTTCACGGTTTATTCCCTTAACAACATAATCATGGTTCATAGTCATATATTAACTCATTCATTAACCATAAGAATTAACAGCTGAAGGCAAGTAAAGACATACATGCATTCATCATATTAGACAGGTATTAACATGGTTCACCCCCTCCTGGGCTATGTCCACAAAGATTTGTCTCTTGGCTCTTCTATTATGGTAGTTTTGCATCTCTAGCGTCATGCGCTTACAATTCCCTTAAGATGGGTAAGATCTATATGAGGCAAGCTAGGTCACACCAGGCTCCACAGCTTATGATCTAATCCTAAGATCTTCCCTCTCTCCTCTGTTCTAGATCAACATCTTACAAAATAGTTCATAACAATATTACATATCGCATCAACTCATACATATATGGTATGAGCAATACAAAAAGGAACTAATAAAGAACCAAAAACCTTACACAACAAAAACGAGGACTTGTTATTATACCTACGTATCTATATTTATGTCCATTGGGCTCTTCATCCATTTACAATGTATTACAAAAACCCTAACCCTACCTATGTTAGGTCTTCCTCCGATGCATGTGTGTTGTTCTTCCTTCCAGTTGTTGCTTTCCTTGTGTGCGCTTTCTTGCATGTGCGTGTGATGTGTTTCCCTCCAGCTATTACTTTTGTTTCTGCATGCTTTCTTTCCCCATGATCATCCTTCTTTCCACTTCGGCCTGTTTTCAACACCCCTACATGGGATTACTTCCGAGATTCCATTAAAGAAGAGTACTACCATGTTGTAAGATACGAGGACCAATACACTATATGGACCACCCTACGTCAGGAAAGGGACCAGGAAATGCCCGATTTCATCGATATTTTCCATACCCTATCCACCAAATTAGGTATCAAAGACTTTGAGTGACATCTGGTGCTCAAATATCGTGGTTGTTTGCATAGATACATTCAAACATAAATGGAATTTATGGACATTGCCTCATTGGGTACGACGTATAGATATGCTATCAAGATCGAGCATAAATTTAAGCTGAAGAGGCAAGAGTTTGGATCTATGAACTCCTCACAGCCGAAGCAAGGCAAAGGTCACCCCAATCCACACAACAAGGGACAAATAAAAGATGGCCACTCTCAGGACAACTAGTCCAAGCTGCAACACAAGAAGGATAATGAAAAGATGAACAAGGACACAGGAAAATAGTGTGAGTACCATAAAATCCCTTGGCACAACACCAAAGAATGTCTCTCCAAGACGTCACTCATGGTCGATATGAGGGATTTCGATTCATAGGACGATTTTGACTCCAAATCAAATCCATAAGGAGGGAATAGGATTATTGATGTTGAACCCAATGCCACTATCGCTAGCACTAAATTCTAGCTAAGCGATCCAGAAGAACCAGAGGAAGGGGAACGCCTCTTTGACTCACAAATGTGGCTAAATGGGGCTCCACTTTATTTCATTGTCTATAGCGGAAGTCAAAAGAATATTCTCTCAGTAGAGGTCATCAAGCGAATGAACCTGCTGAAGACACCACACCTGCAACCCTACACCATTGACTGGCTTCACCAAGGAAGAGATCTCTATGTCAGCCAATAGTGTCGTCTTCCCTACGACATCAAGCCTTTCAAATATAAGGTATTTTGTTATATTTCTCCCCTTGAAGTTTGTGATGTTCTTTTAGGAAAAACATATTTGTGGAAGAATTATGTGTGTATGAGTCTAGACCCTGCAATGTTATTATTACTTTGGGTAGACAATTGTATAGGATACCATAGGTAGCACTGCCTACCGCTATTTCTTTAATCTCTGCTAAGCAATGAAGTAAGGTCATTTCATAGATCGGGAAGTTCATTTTCTTTGTGATCCGTGCTCACAGTAAGCAGAAAGTATCCACCACATTCATGGACTCTACATAGAGCCTCTCTTTGTAGTAGAAGAAAGTGGATGGGATCATAGAAGAGTACAGGGACATCTTCTCCTCACCCACCAGGGTATCGATGCACTGCCAAGTCAAGCATCCAATTGATATAACCCTCGGTGCACCTCTTCCTAATGGACCAGTCTATTGTCACTCACCTATGGAAAATGAAAAAATCAAACATTAGATCCAAGAGCTTCTTCAAAAGGGGCACATCAGACCCAACTCCTCCCCTTGTTGAATACTGATTGTACTGGTGCAGAAGAAGGATGAGATCTAGAAACTCTGCATTGATTACAGAGCATTAAACAAAATCAAAATTAGGAATTGGTACCAAATTCCCATAATTGATGACCTTCTTCACCAACTTAAGGGGGAAAACTTCTTCAACAAGATTGACCTAAAGTCTGGCTACCACCAGGTTCCCATCGAACCAATTGATGTATTGAAGACAACTTTCAAATATAAAGAAGGTCTCTTCGAATGGCTGGTCATGCCTTTTGGCTTAACAATTGCACCAACCAATTTCATGAGGTTGATGGATGATCTATTGAGACCCTTCACCAACTATTTTATGGTGGTATATTTGGATGACATCCTCATCTTCAACAAAACTTGGGAGGAGCACATGCAACATATTCAACAGGTTTTGATCACTTCGCGGTAGGAAAATCTATATGCCAACTTGGAAAATTTATCCTTTGGCATGAACAGGGTCCATACTTGGGCTACATTGTTGATGAGCATGGGGTGGTACATGTTGATCCTACTAGGATCTAATTCATCTACAACTGGCCAGCCTTGACTACACTAATCAAGCTTCAGAGCTTCTTAGGACTGGACAACTTCTACCGACTGCTCATGTTGGGATTCTCCCATATTGCATGGGCCCTCAGCCAAGGAACAACAATGAGCATTTGATGATATGAAGAATCACTTTTTCTCAACTCCGGTACTCTCCTTTCCCAATCTACAGCAACCGTTCGAGATTAAGACTAACGCATATAACTATGTTGTAGGTGCAGTTCTCACTCAGCACGGTCATCTAGTGGCATACCATAGTGAGACACTCTAAACTATTATCTGGAAATACCCCACCTATGACAAGGAAATGTATTCCATTGTACAATCCTATCATTAATGGAAACATTACATTCTAGGAAAGGATAAGATCATCCACATTGATCACAAGCCTCTACAGTTCATATAGACACAGGGGAAGTTGCAGAACAACCGCCATCATAAGTGGTCCACCTACTTGGAACAGTTCCATATCAACATCAAGTATAATATAAGGAGCACAAATCGTGTCATTGACTGCCTCAGTCGACCTCCCATGACTTCACTCACCACAGTGCTCCATTCTTGTGGACATGAGGCATTTGAGTGGCCCCAACTTTATCATCAAGATCCAGACTTCGCCACCACCTATCAACTCTTGGGTATAGGTGCGACTGTCACTGATTTTCACATTCATGATGGATTTTTATGCCCTCTAGGCCATATCTGTGTTCTTGCAAGCAAGAGTGCAAAGCTGATTTGGGAATCCTGCTACAGTCGAATGGAAGGTCATTTTGGCATGGAGAAAATTATGGTCGTTCTATAGAAACATTTTTATTGGAAAAAAATTCGACAGGATGTTAGAAAGTATATCATATATTGCACTTCATGTTCCATTGGCAAGATATCCATCGAGAATCAAGTATTATACACCCCTCTTCCTACTCCCGAGAAGCCTTGGGAATCCATCTCAATGGATTACATGTCTGGCCTTCCATCCACCAAGCAAGGAAATGATTTTGGATTTGTAGTAGTTGATCATTTTTCGAAGATGGCCATCCTCACAACCTACAAAATGAACATCACAGTGACAGATATTTCCAAGAACTTCTTCAAACAAGTGTGGGTCCATTTTTGGATACCACATACCATCATCTCTGACTGAGACAATAGGTTCCTCAACACATTTTGGTCGAGTCTCTGGTCATTGTTGGCCACCAAGCTCACTAAATCAGATGATTATACACATCATGCGCATGCACAACTCTAATCATCAGCGTACATGGGATGAGAGTCTCCCCTATGTTCAACATAGTTACAACAGGGATCTCCATAGCTCCATCGACCATATCCCATTTCAGGTGGGTATGGGATTCCAACCCTTCGATCCCATTGATGTTGCAATACCTATTGCAACCACACAGACAGACTCTTCCCATGTTCAGTCTGAGACTGACAAATCCACCAGATTCATTGAGGGAATTCAACACATCCTCCAATAGGTCCATGATATTTTTCAAAAAGTCAATGCTAAGTAAAAGCAACGACATGATCAACATAGGGTACAACACCAGTTTCAGGTGGGAGACAAGGTCTAGTTACATTTGTAGAAAGAGCGTCTTACAGGGCCCCATCAAAATCTCTTCCCACTTTTCTATGGGCCTTACACTATCACCAAGGTTATGGGTAGCAATGCTTTTGAGCTCAACACTCCACCCTTCCTTTTCTTGCACCCAATGTTCAATGTGGACCTCCTTCAACAATATTTTCCAGCATTATTAGACACCTCAAAGATCGCAAAATAGATGACACCAACAGAGCTCAACCCTGACTACATGGAATAGACATCCACTGATCATATAGTGGACACACAGGTCAAGGGAAATCACCAATAGAGGATCCAACTTTATTGGGTTGTCAAGGCAGGGTCGCTCCTATACCAAGGCAAGTGGATCACCCGTGGCCAAATTCAACAGAATTTTCCTCACCTGATGAGGGAACTCAATGTAATGGATACCATTGCTTCCTAAGGGGGGAGGACCGATTCAGGTGGATATTGGTGGCCACCCACCTATTCCAACTGACTCCTCTTGATAATTTTTAGTTCAACATGTTGTTATGTACTTCTTTGTAATTGTGGGTTGTACACTTTCAGGGTTGTGTAAATCCTTACACATCGTACAGGAGGATACTAGTGGCCTCCCACCTAATCCAACTAGCCCATTTTTTATGTTTTCATGTCAAAACATCTTTCTGTACTTCCAGGGTTGTTTTGGGGCCCAAAACAATCTTTTTTGGATTTTCATAGTCAAACCAAAGACCAAGTAATATTTTGATAGTGTAATGTGTAGTTCTCGAAAATACCTTTCCAATGGGATATCACGCGCCTAAAATGGAGGTTGTATGCAAAATTTAGGACCCCGGGAAGTTGAGGTACCAACTTACCCATCGGGCCCACGTGACTTTTGTTGTTTCACCTCCTAGGGTTAGGTTTTTGGATGTCTAGGGTTTTCACATTCAATAGTAATATCGAAAAGGCTTCTGGAGCCTCATTGTAATCATTTTGCTCAGACAGATACACGAAGAAGCCATGTCTCTTCTTAGAGATAACTACCACCATTCGAGCAAGTTGTTTCAGTTCTGCAATTTTACAATTTCAACCTATTTCATTTATTCAATAGATGATATTGTTCATTGGATATCTATGCTTTTCTCCATATCTCTGTGTTTACTATACTCAGTCTATTAATCAGTTCGTTCCGCTCCTAAATCTGGATCATACTTATAGAAAAAAGTAGCTAATTCATAGATATAAATTATTTTCTAGACATTCCTATGCTTGCACATAGAGATGAGTCACCCATCACATGAGTCACACAAAACCTCTTGAGGTCTTTGTTCTCTTTCGCAACAAACTTTCCATCTATCAATGCATCTCTACCTTCAAGACTATGGAGTCTTACCTTGCCTCTTTGTGCCCATTAATGACATTATTCACCTGTTGTCTTCATTTTTATGTGATAATCCTTGTTGATATTCATTTTCAAGTCATTCAAACTATATAGTAGTTGAATAATTTTTATCTGCTCTTCTTGAGTCCTTTATCCACTTTTCATTACCTACCCTGTAGCTCTGCACTTCTCTCTATAAGATATTTATTGTCTCATCCAACTCTACAAGCTCTGCCCTACTTCCATGTCCATTAGACCTTGGAATTATAATCTGTAACAAAAACACACAATCCTCACTCATGGCATATGATCTTTTTAGCAATACCTTGACACAAAACTCTCTTCTTGAGTGTCCCCTTTTCATAAGGAATACCCTGTTATTAAAAAATCATCCCATTTTCTATTACCATGATGTTACTCTCCCAAATGTATTTTCATATCACTACATAGGCATCATCATGAGTATATGCACTCTTTATTACCCAATAATCACATGTATCCTATACCTTTAACATTTGGAAATGTTTTTCCAAAATTAATATTATTTGGAAAACATTGACATTGAGCAATTGCATGCTTCATCAAGTCTAATCTCTCTTTTTCTCATAACTTTATAAAACAACTAGATGCTTATTCACATAACTTAATCATTATGTCATGTTTTCCTTTGTATTACATTTCCAATGGTTGAAATCATGCCTTGTTTTGATTTCAGAGATGAAATTTCTGACTCTCTAAAATCAATAGTTTCACCTTTTGTGCACCTATTTTATTGGTACAATTAATCTCAAAAGCTATATTCTTCCACATGTAGAAAGAAATTTGGTGAGAACCATAATTTTTAATATCAAGTGTTGGTACTTTTCCTAATTGTGAATACATCATAAATATCATATTAAGGATATAAGGCTCTCTCTACTTCTGCATCAATATGAATTTTCCAACTTTCTCCTCTTTTTTTTTCCATGAAATTTTTAGTAGAAAATGGTTATCTCGAATTTCTAACAGGAAACTGTTATCTCCCAAATGGAGAAAAACTGGAAAAAAATCCCTCAAATTTTATTTTTTCTGAATTGATGAGTAGATACAATATCGACTAAATAAATTTTTCTGGATTGGTGATCTGAGGTCCCTTTTCCTCCTATGAAGATTTCCAAAATCCCCAAAAAGTGTCTAGGAATAGTGGATTTTTCCTTGTTTTGGCATCTCCACTCTAAACCCTTTTGAATTTTTCTAGAAGAACAACTTGGTAATATATTCATTCTTTCTTTTTAGCTATCTATAAAAATTTCACCTAATTTGTATTATTTGAAAAAATAAAGCAAAATTAGCTAGTGGTCCTCTCTAGGACTCTTGTATCCCTCATATCTGCAGAAATCTCCTTTAAATTTCATATGAATTTGAGTTGAAATTCTCTTGTTATGGCCAAAACAAGTTTTTGGCTCAAAACGTTTGTAAACTTTTCTATTTTTTTCCCTTTCCTTTTCTCCTCCTCTTTATCCTCTTCTCTTCTCTCTTTTTCTTCTTTCCTTATTTCTTCTCTTTTCTATGTATTAGGGAGATTTATCTTTCTTCCTCGTCGACTCTATCTTTAGTATCAATGAGTTGGAATCTTTCTTCCTTGCCAATACATTCTCCTTTATCAATGATCAAATATATTTCTCTTTTGTTGATACACGCCCTCTATCGATGATCACATATCTTCATCTCTCCAATACATTCCCTTTATCGGTGATTAAATGTTAGAAAAACAGGATCGCAGAGAAAAATAAATAAAACAAATGCGGAAATAAAACATAGAAGATACACAATACAATAGAGACACAAATATACGTGGTTCACCCAATGTGGGCTATTTCCACCAGAGAAATTTCCAAGTCCCTTCTTTTTATTATCCAACAAAAATAAATGGATACAACCTACAACACACCCACTATAACTTCCTCTTCTTTCTCTCACAGACTCCTCTCTCAGAATACAATATTCTCTATCACTCTTAGACGCAATACAATTCCCTCATACATTAAAGAGGGTTTCCTTTGGGGGGGAATCCCTTACATAACTTCTACCATCAGATTTGTGATCTTATAATGAATGGTACAGATTGACTATGAAATTACAATATTTTACAAGGCAATTTTCCCAAAATTTCTCTTCATGGGCGCTATCCCCGAATCCCCCACCAAGGGGGGGCTCCATTAATTGTCACCACCCCTGCCCTGGACCCCCCTGACAATAATAGTGGGGGGGGGGAAAGACCCCCCACACCCCCCATCAAGAAATGGGATCCAAAAATGACTGAAACAAACCTCTGGATCAAGAAGATAATCAAGCTCCACAACCAACATGAAAGATATTCCCCTCTCCCTCATATATGCCCTTTATAGAAAATCAAATATCTTCCTCTCTTGTCGATACACACCCTTTATCAACAATGAAATATATTTCTCTCTCACTGATACACACCTTTTATCGACGATCAATTATATTTCCTCCTCACCGACATTTTGGTGCTCAAAATAATTTTCCACACTGACATTTTGGTGCCAAAATATATTTATTTTCTTATATTTTGGCACTGCAATATATTTTCCTCATTGACATACTCCTTTATCGAGGACTTGAAAAGATCTTTATTCGTTGACATACTCATTTATTAATGAGTTGAAAACATATTTCTTCACCGACACACTCCTTAATTTATGAATTGAAAATATATTTCTTCGTCGACACACTCTTTTATTGGTGACTTGAAAATATATTTCTTCACCAACATACTCCTTTATCAACAAATTGAGAAGATATTTCTTCTCCGACACACTCCTTTATCGAAAACTTGAAAATATCTTTCTTCGCTAACATACTCCTTTGTCGACGACTTGAAAATATATGTCTTTGCCGATGTTTTGGTGCTAAAAAACTTTTATTCACTGATGCATCACTCAACACAAGTATTTTATTCACTGATATGGTCTGTTGGGAATTGGGTGTATGTTGATATTAAACATATAAACAATACTAAGGATAATTGAAGAGGAATAAGTTTTGTTATCGCTCAGTTTGTAGTTTGGGTCAAAGGATAAAGGATAGAAGACAAACTGGCGTAACAGGAACCTTCCCCACCCAATGTCACCTCGATGGGGAGGTTCTTTCTGTTTAGGGAGGTTAGCCCAGGGGAGACGTCCCCGATAACCTGGGGTTTGAAAAGGAAGAAAGTATAAAGTCAAGTGTTATATTTCCCTTCTCACAGGTTACCACCAGAGTCAGATAGTTCGGCTAATCAGCCAATAAATGAAGTGTATGCCCTATTGAAAACACTTGCCCGGAACAAGACAACAACGACACAATATATGTATTTGAAGGCTATAACTCAAAGGGTTAGTACTTCAATGACTATCTGCTATCATTTAATAAGCAATTGTAAGGCAATAGATATAGAATGAAGTCAATGTTTTGTCAATTAGCTATGAAAGATCATCAATTCATCAATATCTACCAAGATGACTAAGCCAACAATGTGTCCAATCAACAATTTACTCAATAAATGCTTCAAATCATCATTTAATTGCTTATATCACAGTTTTGCTGCGCCAAGATGAAATATTCAACTATGATGTCAACCCTAGTTAGGTTAGTTATGTTAGTTAGGGTTTCAAATTTATGTTTTGAAAGTAGTTTTGTACACTAAAGCTTCAACGTTGGAGATCAAATCAGTGCCTTAGGGTGGATGGAGTCAAAAGATAAGGGAACAAGGTCTCGAAAGGATGATGACTCAGAGACTAGAAGGTAGGGTTCTATGGTGCTGCAAAGGCAGGGTCGTAGAATCAAAACCCTAGGGGAAAGAGACTCACTCCGGTGTTGCTTAAGCAAGGCCTCGTGCTCTTTCCTCCTTCTCTAAATCAACTTGGCAAAACGACTAGCCTAAAGCATAAGTCTAAGGGAGAAAGTGTTGCAATAAAAAGGATTTCAAACCCTAGAAGGTGAAAACCCTAGGTGTAGGCAATCTAGGCCTAGGATGTCTCCTCTTTTCAACTTATAGACTTCAACGCTAGCTCAAAAGAAACAAGACAAGTGTAGCAAAGGCTAGGCTCTATCACTTTTCTTCAATGGCTGAAAAATATCTCTCTCTAAGGGGACATGTAACAATGACCTACTTGTGTGCTTGTTACCTAGGGTTTTAAATCAACAATACAATAAGAAAATGCAAGAAATTACACCTAAAACCATTCATTTAAGAAGTTTTGCAAGAAAATTTACTTACATGTCATGAAGAAAAGCATAAGCAAACCCTAGTTGTAAACCTTCCTTGAGAGAAATGCCATAAATGCCACAAATATCCTTCCAATAGAAAGTGTGCCTCACTTTAGACAACAAATCTACCCAAGAAGGGTGCAAAAATCAGATCTCACTTGTGTGAGTGAAGTGTGTTTTGTCAAAATGAGGGAAAACATCCTCAATTTATATCATCCAATGACCCTTAATTAAAAATTAGGTCATTAAAACAACTGACAAGGCTGATAACTAAAAATCATACTGTTTTACATTAAACTGCCTAAAGAAAACCCTAAATGAGCAGGAAGCAGGACGTCTAGCCCCTTTGAGGGAGACGTTGGCCCTTTTTAGGGAAAATCTCATCACTAGAAGACAAACGTTGGCCCTCTCTGGGCCTCCAAACTCTGCCACATGTGCCAAACTGCCCTGTAAAGCTTCCACACGCTGAAGGTGGCATCAAGGATCTCTGGAGGACGTCCTAGGTCAACAGAGGGACACGTTCCACCTGCAGTGGGTCAACCCCCTAGGGCTGGGCTTAGCCAAGGCATCCTGGATGAAAATGTCTTTCTTCTTCTCTCGTGCAAAGGCTCGACCAATCACTGTCCTGTCTCTACCCCTGATGAGGTCCCAACAACCATCTGATGGGCTCTTCAACCCCATGGAGGTTCGAACTAATCATCTCCCCATGTGTACCAGTCCACCTGGTACTTGTCTATCGGGTATGGTCCTGCACATCAAAAAATTCACCCTCCATGGGCTCATTAGTCCTCAGGATCATAGCAATGTCAATCATATTTCATCATTAATTTTATCAAATGCATGCATAAAACCCCTAGCATATCATCGAATAGCTCAAAGACATTACACTGACCTACTATACAAAGTCGAAGAAAAGACAAAGTGCCCTATTGGGCCATCATCCATAAGAAGAAGAAAGTTCCCAAAGGATATCATCCAAGCCATGTAACACAAGGTGGTGTGGTCAAAGGATGTCCAAACATAGTGGAAGACAAGGGTAATATTATCCATGGGTGCCTTTGTAGGAGGCGAGTTGTACCTGTCATGAATGCAATTCTTTCCAAGCCCTTTATTGCCTTTATTCTTTCTTTTATTCATTTATTTTTCTTTCTTTTTATTTCAAGGTCTAACTAGAGGACACTTCCTTGACATGGTGACCAGAGATGACAATGTTACTCATGAGTACTTTCACAGAAATGATAAGGCTGGCTCGTGATGAGACCCCCTTTCCCTTGGCCATGTAACCAAAGGTCACCGCCCTGGTGTGGTAACCAGATAATGGCAATGTCATATTGCTAGGTACCTATGAACATAATGGGTTGGCTCATGATGAGACCCCCCATCCTCTTGGCTAGGTCTTGTTTTATTATTTTCTTCGGGTCCCTCTTTTTTCTTATTGAGAGGCCTTTTATTGCCTTCTCAGGGATCCCTGGGCAAGGCATCTCTAGGTTTTATTTTTATGGCTTTTGTCTCTTACCAACTGCTTTTACCCCCTGGGCCTTTAGCCCCTTCTTCCCACAGGATAAGGTGTAACCCCATAAATAGGTCATCCTAATGCCCGGACTAAGGGAATGGGATAAATGAACGGGAGATAAGATGTAAAAGTGATATAATGATGGGAACATACAATGGTTCTTCAAAATCCCCCTGGTGGCTAACCAAAACCTATGGATACAAGGTTGCTAGGGCACCCCGTTAATTTCCCCAACCATGGTCAAGCGGGTTAGTGTAAAATCCAAGCAGTCGTCAGAAATGAAAGAAATCTGATGCATATATTTGAAAGTTATAATGATCAAACATGACACATACCATGATACTTGGACCAATTACCTCATGGAGCAAGAGTCTTCTGCGATACAAGTCCAAGCCGAAGGTGATGGATTCTATTGCTACTAACAGGACATGTCTGATGAAGAAGAAGAAACATGGGCTTTCCAGGGCCATGCTCAGGTCAATCCTACTCTCGGTACTCCATGTCTAGGACCTGTGGGCCTCGAGACACAATCTCCTAGTTATCCCTAGAAATTGGGGATAACAAGTTTCAAATATAAAAATTGGTGTCTAAATACATCGTTACAACACTTACGAATAGGGCATTGTGATTAGAACATCACAACACATTTTGAACAAGAAAACCATGTTCATGATTAAAATACAACAAAATTGTACTTATTTTACTTCTTATTGATAATGACCCTGGTTATGTTATTTATAGCTTCAAAATATAACCAAATTCCTTGGAATCAGGAAGATGTTGTCCACATATAACCATCTGTGGTTAGAGTTGACTCTATAAAGTCTACACTGTGTAGTTAGCTTGACAAGGATGATCAACCCGATCGTCCATGTGTCCAACTCATAGTTGATTTCTCAGTTGGTTGATCCACTGGTCAAATATATTCAACTGTTGATCTACTATCCAACCGATAGGAATGTCGACTACTCAACCGACTGATGTAGATATATGGTTGATTGCTGGAGGAGGTGGAGGGAGGACATAATTTCTGGTACAAAGGTCTTTGGACTTGGTAGATTCCACTAAAAGTTAAACTGTTTTGTTGGTTAATGTTAGAACAAAAAATACTTACATGGGAAATTTTGACCAAACGAGGCATAAAATCATATGTTTGTTGACATAAATTTCACTAAATATATTTGGCACTCAATTATAAAGGAACAAAATCTAATTGTTTTCTGGGAGGGTGGATAGATAATTGAATGCTTTTAGATTTGGATTAGAAAGTCGTAATTCTGGAAAGAAATTCCTTTTTACATTTGTTGGGAGATATGGAAGAACAAGATATTGGTCATCTTTGAGGATCATCCAACTTCACTAATAAAGGTTCATAATAGAATTTTACAGGACTTGGGGGAAACAAAAAACATATTTTTTGTCGAGCATACTGGGATTACTAGGCCTCCTTTATTAGACTGGAATCTGGTAGTAGATTTTTTTGATGGAGCCTCACAATGTGAGGGCACAAAATGTGGGGCAAGAGCTTTACTAAAATGTCCAGATGAATTGTGGCATCGGAACCAATACAAGGGGTGAACGCTTAGCATTATGGTGTATTTTATTTTTTGTTGTCTACAAAAAGGTAAAAAACATACAACTGGTAGGGGACTCCAGTATTATTATTGATTGGTTTTTACATATAAACAATTTACAAGTGGCTTCACTTCAACCATGGATGACAAAGATTCCTACATTGAGTGAAAAATTTCAAGAACTTAAAGCACAACACATCTATAGAGAATATAACAAGGAATCATATCAACTATCAAAAGAAGCACTGCAGATGGAGGAAGAAGGAATATATTTTGTAGTGGGTATGGAAAAACAAATTGAGAGATTTGAAACATTGCCAATCATCTATTAAATTGTTGTAGCAAAGTAGAAGAACCATAGATTAGTCTTTTTCAAATATGTATTGGAAATGCAATAGATCCGTGTTTCCAGTAGTCATATTACTTTAAAAGACTCTTTATATTCACTAATATAAGCATTTTTTTCAATTTTGAAAAAAATAATAATATCATATCATTTATTTAATAAATAAGAGGACTATAGAGTTGAATAGTCTATTGTCAAAGTACATGTTGTGTTAATTGTGAAAAAGAGATTGACTCGTTTTTCATTTGATAAAAATGGAGGTTCCATGCTTACATACCATAAATCAGTTCTTTCAAACATGTTTACATATGAACCGGAATTAGAAAAACCATAGATACAGTCCTTAGTGTAAATAGAATCCATGCTTGAAGAATTTATGTTGAGCCAATACTCATTCCATAATTAAATATTTTCTCCCTGCTCCTTTTCGCTTAGGACCATTTCTTTCTTTTTAACTCGCAACTCTTTTGATTAGCTGCACCATTGATTGGCCAAGATTTGTCATGCGATGTAAATTGCCTGCATATTAAGGTATGGATTTCAACTGAATACAAGTTCGAGGAAAAAGTTCAAACCATCGTTTTGAATCCATTTGTGGGCACTAGATGACATTTATTGTCAAAATGTATTAATTCTAGTATTTGTATGTATTTTTTCTATTAAATATAGTTTTGAAGTCATTGGTTGGCATGACATGACATTTATGGTCGTGATGCATTAATTGTGAATACAGGGATAAACATAAGAAGAAGTTTGATTTCAAGAAAAAAATAGTTTAATTCTCGACATACCCTACCAATATGATCATGATTATGTGTGGAGGATTTTCACATTAACATTTACTTGTTATGAGCTTATGACACAACATCCTAAGTTATGATGTCCCATTGTGATGTTCATTAAGGGTTTTGTCGCATTTAAATGTTCATTTTTGGCTTAATTTATGTTAAATTGCTATTTTCCTTAATATTTATGTTGCATTGCAACATTTATCAAGGGCTATATTGCATTGAGTTTGTTGAATTGGTTGGCCATAAATCACATTCCTCAATAGTTGTGCTAAATTACAACATTCATCTTCATTACATTTCCCAATCCCAAATGGTTATGTTGCATTGTGACAGTCATTAGGGATATGTCACTTTAAGGTTAGTTGACTTTGGTTGTTCATTGTTCATTATGGCGTTTTCTTGTGGTTGGCCAAGTTTAATGGTTTAGTGATGTTATTAATAGTTATGTCACATTGCAAAGTTTATCAAAGGTGATGTCGCATTGCAACATTCATCAATGTTGTTCTCACATTGCGACATTCATCAAGGTTGTTCTCACAGTGCAACATTCATCAAGGTTTTTGTCGGATTATGACATTCATCAAGGTTGTTGTCACATTACAACATTCATGAAGGTTGTTGTCGCATTAGAACAATCATTAAGGTTATTGTCGCATTGCAACATTTATCTTGGGTTATGTTTAATCACAATGTTCCAACAGGGTCATGTTGGATTGTGGAATTCCTTAATGATTATTTTAGATTGCGACATTCATATGGTGGAATCAATGTCTCTATTACATTGTGATGTTCATCAAATGTCATGTCACATTGTAACGATGTTCAATGAGAGTTTTGTCATAATGTTTTTTCACATTTAAATTTTTAGCAAAGGTTATGTTAGGTTGTGACATTATTCAATGGTTATGACAAACTATTACATTCATTTAGGCTCTATTTATGTTAAATTTCTACATTCCTTAATATTTATTCATCATGTTGCATTGATTTTTGTTGACTTAGGTTGGCCATAACTTAGATTCCTCAATAATTATGTTTAATTGCAATATTCATCTTCATTGACTTTCATAATCATGCCTATCTCACTCTAAATGTTAGTTGACTTTTGACCATTGTTCATTATGGTTCACTAAAAAAGATTAAGAATTAAAGTGGTGCTAAAATAAGAAACCCTATCTTACCTCTATTCTCATCATTGATGCGCTCTGTGCCAGTGCGCTTCTTTCTATTGCTCACATGAACTAAAGGAGAGAATATTTTTAGCAACAGGTAAAACTAAAACCATAAACATAAAAGTCGTACAATTCCGAACATGGATGAATCATGCAATATGAATGTACTAAACCAGATTTTGTGCATAAATAGCGACACAATTTTAAATTTGTTTGGATATTTTATTAAATTAATTCATTGAGTGGTTGTTAGGGTCCATCCATTTATTTTTTCTTCTCACCACAACAATGTGATCCTACTCTGCCAAGGAGGGGTGCACAAATAGTTTAATTTGGAACATACACTTGGCATAGCTAACCATCAATCTAGTTCATAAAACTTTTCATGGTCAATTCCCAATGGACTTAAATATGAAATTATAAATCACATTTATTGAATATAAATGTAAATCAAATTTACATTTACTAAATATAAATTATCCATATGAGAAGATAAAATCTATTTACTATTTACTAATTTATACTATATGTAAAAAAATAATTTTAAATATGTCAATATATCAACATCTTCTCTTAAATTTTAATTACATATAAATATACATTATTTAAAACTTGTAAATAACAAGGAGGATACAACCCCCTATGTTCTCCGGATATAATCGGAAGGTGACTACAACCACCTATCCTTGCTCCATCCAACCGCCCTGAAATATAAGTGCCAAATGTAGAAACTAAATATGTCACTGTCACAACCTGTTCTTTCAAATCTGTCACTGAGAAAATTGTCACTGTATACTCATCAACCAATATTATTTGATCACATATACCTCAAATACTATACCACAAGTCTGTACCTCAAACCATGTGCTATAACCTCATTGTTATAGAACCTCTATCTATAGGTGCTAATGGGAGAGCCTTCAATGATATTCAATGATATTCAATAGGTGCTAATGGGAGAGCCTTTATCTCTTATTTATACTTCCATGTAGCTTCCTCAAGGGGTTACCTTATAACCAACTTAAACCACTTTCCTTATTTTACGACTAAACCACCTCTAACCACGTGTCCACTTCTAACTCACTTTGCTCCAAATAGTAAATTATCCACTTCTAGTTGCAACTAAATTATTTTTAATTATTTTCTTATTGCAATAACTTAACCCATGACTAACTCCTAGTTTCATCCACTTGACTAGTCAACTTCTTCTAGGATCTTCTATAATTAATTTGACTCCATTGACCTTCTAGATAACTCATGAGGGTTCTCCAACTTCACCAGGCGATAACTCTCTAACCATGAGGAGTTATGTGAAATTCCACATATCACCAGAAATGGCATGACATGTACTATCCATCTATAATAGTCTTACCTACAAACATATTTAAATTCATAACATTATACATCAATCAAATTGAAGTCCCTTAATCATACTGTTGGGGCTACCAGAACTTGCTACCGAACTTGCTTCAAGGGTCGAAATCAATGAAAACCAACCCAATTAATAAAAAATATCCCCCTTTGGCATTGATGGAAACACTTTGATGCAATACTGAAGTCATATCCTTCATGCTCCCCTATGAACATCACTCCCCCTAGAACCATGCCTATGTGTTCTCTCTCCAAGCATTTAACTCTCTATCCTTCATCTATATCGCTCATGCTCCCCCATGACCATCGCTCCCCCTGGAATCATTCCTCTATGCTCTCTCTCCAAGCATATAACTTTCTATCATGCATCTAATAAATGTCTACCCCTTTGACATCAATGGTGAAGGTAACTTCTCATCTGGAGATGATCCCCCTAACTAAACTATCCTTGGGGTTTCTCCCCCTAACTGAACTCTTCCTGAAACTGCTCCCCTAACCTAAACTGTCCTATTTATGGTGCTTCCTTGTGTAAATATAAGACATATAAGATAAGCATTCAAAATAATTCATTTTGGATTCAAAATTACTCCGAGTCTCTAGTGAATATACTCAAAGGCTTCCCTTGGTAGTGGTTTTGTAAATATATATGTCACTTGTTCTTTTGTTCCCACATATTCAACTCTGATGTTCCTCTATGCAACCTGTTCCCATAGAAAGTGATACTTGATTTGAATGTGCTATGTCCTGGAGTGCATCACTAGGTTCTTTGATATACCGATGGTTCTTGTTTTATCACAATATATTAGAATGGGCTCATCATATTCAACCTATATATATGTCAGAGTCTATTTTATCCATAGAACCTGTGTACAACACAATGCTGCTACAATATACTCTGCTTCGGCTATAGATAATGATATTGATGATTTTTTCTTACTTAGCCAATATACCAAACACTCACCCAAGTAGAACATTGCTCCACTAGTGCTTCGTCGGTCATCAATGCAACCTGCCCAATCTGCATCTGTGTAGGAAATAAGCGATAAATCCTTTCCTTTTGGACAACATAATCAAAACTCTTCTATACCCTTGATATATATGAATATCCTATTTACTGCTAGAACATGTGATTCCTTTAGTGTTTCTTGAAATATTTCTACCTGTCCAACTGCTTGCATTACATATGGTATGGATGTTGTCACATAAATTAAGTTTTCAATCATTGACATGTACTGCCTCTGATCTCTAGACTTTGAATCATCATCTTTACTTAACTTTCAACTGATTTTCATAGGAGTACTAATTGGTTTGGAATCTTCCATTCCGAACCTCTTTATCATTTCTCTGATATACTTGGTTTTGATAAATAAAAATTCCTTGGTTTCTTTGACATATATGAAGACCCAAAAAGAAGGATAGTTCTCCAAGTAATGACATTTCAAATTCATTCTTCATATCCTTTTCAAATTTCTATCTCAACATGTCATCATCACTTCCAAAAATAATATCATCAACATAAACTTTAATTAATAAAATACTATCTTAAGTTACCTTGATGTAGAGGTTGTTGTCTGCATTTCCTTTCATGAAACCTTGTTGTTGTAAGTATCTATCTAGTCTGGAATACCTTGCTCTGGGGGGATGTTTGAGACTATACAATGCCTTCTTTAATATGCAAACATAATCTTCATTTTTTGATAACTCAAATCCCTCGGGTTGCTCAATGTAGACTTCTCCTTCTAGTTCTCCATTCATAAAATTTTATTTCACATCCATCTGATGCACTTTAATATTCTTTGAACATGCATACTCTAGTATCAATATGATTGCTTCCATTCTGGAAACTAGGGAAAAACACTCTTCAAAGTTGATACCTTCAACCTGTGCGTATCCTTTGCATACCAATCTAGTTTTGTTCCTGGTAACTTGTCCATCTTCATTCAATTTATTTCTGAAGATCCATTTTGTGTCGATCACATTCTTGTACCTTGGTCTTGGAACCAATTCCCAAATGTCATTCTTCTATATCTAATCCAATTCTTCCTCCATGGCCTTTAGCCATAATTCATCCTTGTTGTCTTCTTCAAAATTGTTTGGTTCAATCGAAGATAAGAGTGCTAGGTGCAGTTGTTCAGGTGAATGAATTCTTCTTCTAGTCTTAACTCCTGCATCTTTGTTCCCGATAATCTGATTTAACAGATGATTCTTCTGTATTTGTTTGCTAGGTGTGTTTGGAGGTACTTTTTTTTCTTTCTCTTCTACTTATATTTGATCTTCTTGATCTTCCCCTTCTTCTTCTTCTTCATCCTTCGCTTCTTCTTCGTAAACCTGTTCCAATGACTCTTTTTCTTCATCCTTTAATTTTCATCCACCTGTCTCATCAACCGTTACATTGATGCTTTCCACAAATATTTTGAGTCTTAGATTGTAACATTTGTATGATTTCCTTGTATTGATTAACCAACAAGTACTCCTTTGTCTACAAGAGAATCAAACTTTCCCATTCTACCATCTTCTCTTTTGATGTAGCATTTTCTTCCAAAGACTCTGAAGTGCTTCACATTTGTTGGTATTCCTTTCCGTAGCTCGTAAGGATTTTTTTCATTGTTGTTCCTGAGCATTACCTTGTTTTGAATGTGAATTGTTGTATGCACTTCATGTGTCCAAAAAAACATCTATCAACTTGGAATCCATTAACATTGTTTGATCCATTTCCTGTAATGTCATTTTCTTTCTTTCGACGAACCCATTCTGTTGAGGTGTTCTGGCAACAAAGAATTGTCTTTTTATACCATGCTTTATAAATAAATCCATAAATTCTTTTGAAGTAAACTCTCCTCCATTATCATATCTCAAGCATTTGATTTTTGAATCCATTTCATTTTCAACCATTTCCTTATATACCTTGAAGTTTTCAAATTCTTATGACTTATTCCTAAGAAAACAAACTGCAGTCATTCTTGTATAATCATCAACCAATAACATAAAGTATTTCTCATCTCACCTTTTAAACCCTTTTTTCTAGTTGGTCCAACTAGATCAGTATGCATAATTTCCAATGGTCTTGTCATTTAGTATTCCTTTGATTTAAACCTGGTCTTTTTTTTCTTTCCTCGTTGACAATGCTTACATAAAGTGTTGGTTGGATTTGTGATTTGGGGCATTTCTTTGGTTGCTTCCTTTTTGTTGACTTTGATGAGTTTATTGATGTTTATGTGACCCATTATTCTGTGCCATAGAAAAACTTCATCTTCCTTCCCTAGACAACACTTTTCATTTCCAATTTAACTTAATACATATATGTTGCTTGAAGTTCTTACAGTTGTTGCAACCAATTTTTTTGAACCTACTTTTCTTATCTTGCATTTCTATGAATCGAATATAATCTTGTGACCTTGGTCACATATATGACTTACATTTAGAATATTATGTTTCATATCTTTCACTAGTAGAACATTTTCTTCCTTGGTAACCTTGTTTCCAATTATGACTGTGCCCTTTCCAATTATTGTAGCTGAGTCATCGTTTCCAAAGGAGATTGACCCATCTCTTTCCTTTCTCAATGTTAGAAACCTGTCTTCATCACCTGTCATGTTCTTTGAGCAACCAGTGTCAACATACCAACCACGTTTCTTATAATTAGCTTGTAGAGTAAGTGTGCATTCTTCATTGCTATATTGATTATGCTTTCTTATCCACGTTCTCTTCTAAGGTTAATGTCTATGATTATTGTTATTATGTTGTGATTCTCTAGGAGGGGCTATCTTTCTACAATCTTTGGCCATGTGTCCAAATTTGTTGCACTTGAATCATTCCACTTCAGTTCTCAATGATTCAAACTTGTTGTAGTTTCTTCTCTGTGTTTCACTAGGCCTTCTTGGATAGCCATTTTGTGTATGACTTTCAAAGTTGTTTTTTTTCCTGCTATTAGCTCCACAATTTATAGCTTTATGTCCAAAATTAATGCATGCAAACATAAACCAAAAAAGATATTTTGAGACATGGGAGTTGAATATCTTCTGAAAGGAGTTACTCTTTTGAATCCTTCTTCTTCCCGAGGCCTTTTTTTTCTGACCGTCGTTGATTATAAAATCTGAATCTTCTCGGTGGAGGAGTGTCCATGTGATCTTCCTTGTAGAACTTCCTATCCCCTCTGACTGTTTTTGCATAGTGTTTTGGATATGTTTCTTCATCTGTCATTTTGGAGCTTGATCTGTTTTCTATCTGATTGTATCCAAGTCCGGACTTTTCATGATTAGGCCTTTGACTATTGATAATGGCATCCAAATCTTTTGAGTTGTTCAAAATATTTTTCTTTTGAATATCCTTTCTCAATGTGACAATCTCTACTTCCAAATTTCCAATGATCCTGTCTCTTTCTTCTAATTGTTCTATGAGTTCTTCTTCAATTCTTTTATCTTATTATATTTGAACCTTCAATTTCGTGATCATCTACTCTAGTTCTCAAGTGTCTTCCTTCTTGTACAATTATTCCTGGAGCTTCTTGTGTTTATTCTTTTCTCTTTTTATAACTTCTATATCACTCAACGGTTCTTCTCGGTAGTCAACTTCTTTCTCTTCATATTCTTCTTCAATGTCTTGTATATTAGAATCTTCTATTTCCATGAATAGAACTCTTTCTATATCACTTTCACTAACTTTATCTTCATCTTATGAATAGTTGTCTTCTTTGGTGTAGAAACTTTTTTTGAAGACTTTATTTTTGGTTCTTTTTCCTTTATATATTTGTTAGCTATCTGAATCATCTTTATCATTTATTTTATTTTTATTATGAGGAAATTTGTTAGCAAAATGATCAATACCATCACAATTAAAACAAGTCAATGGAATATTACCTTTATATATGTTGTCGGTTCCCTTTTTTAATCTTTTGACAAAGTTGGCCACTTCTTCATTGTCTTCCGAGATGTCACTTATGCTACTATATTATTTTTCTTTTTTTCTTTCCCTTTTTCTTTGACCTTTTGGATGCTTTGAATGATGCTTCTTTTATACCTGGATTTTCCTGTTCAGTTCTCATTTCATAGGCTGTGATGATTCCATGTAGTTCATCCATGCTTGTTGAGTCTAGATATTCTCTTTTTTCTAGGGTTGAGATATTAGGATCAAATCTCATTGGAAGACATATTAGTACCTTTTGAACAATTACAAATTCTTCAATTTCTTCTCCCAATACTATGATTGCATTCACTGTTTCATCAACTCATAAGAAGTAAGCTACAATATTCTCATCTTCCTTTATCTTTAGCTATTTGAATTGACCTCTGTAAGTTTGAAGCTTTGTTTCTTTGACTCTTGAATCTCCTTCATAAATATTTTGAAGTTTTCCCCAAATATCGTTAGAAGAGCTACAATGTATAACTTTGGTATATACTTAATCACAAAGACCATTAAGAAGTGCATTTGTGAATTTTGAATTATTTATACTGAGTTTCTTTCCATTGTCATTTGTTGGCGGAACTGTTGGTTTTTTGTATACATATACAATTGATTTTCAAACTTCAAATCCATGTTCCTGTACATATGTTTCATCCTTATACTCCATAATGCATACTTATGTCCATCAAATTGTGGTATTCCATTTTTATACATATTGTTTCTCTCCATGATCTACCTTTCAGTGGTTCAACTGATTTCTGAAGGAACCTACTCTGATACCAGTTGTTGGATTACTGAGAAGGGGGGTGAATTAGTTATACAGATTTTTAATCATTTAACCAAAATATGCAAGTGTTATTTATCTTTATGATCAATATAACATTATCATCCAATAAGTGCAGAGTAAATAAACCATGAACACATGAACAATCATACACATACATAGTGCACTAGTATTTTTTACGTGGAAACCCAATGCGGGAGAAAACCACACGATGTTTTTTCTTATTTGTATTTAAGAAATACATTAATTGGAAGCACAAACTTCCTTTGTTTTCTAGCTACAACTGGAAGGAGGATCTGACCCCCTATTTTTAGGCTACAACCTGAGGGACTCTCCAACTCCCCAATTCTGTGGCTACAACCATAAGGAGGCTACAATCCCCTATGTTCTCCAGCTACAACCAGAAGGTGGCTACAACCACCTATTCTTTCCCTGCCCAACCACCCTGAAATATAAGTTCAAAATGTAGAAAATGAATATGTCACTGTCACAACCTGTTTTGTCAAATCTTTCACTAAGAAACCTGTCACTGTATGCTCATCAATCAATCTAATCTGATCAAAAATACCTCAAACACTATACCACAAGTTTGTACCTCAAACCATGTGCTAGAACCTCACTGTTATTCAACCTCTATCTATACCAATAACTTCAGCAACATACCTCAACCAAAATCCCTCAAACATAAACCAATACTAAACTTTAGTAGATCTACCTCAGATCAACTCTACAATAAGCCCTAAACTTCGAAGACGACATCCAACAGATTTACAAGGCAAACCCTCAACCATATTCATAAATTAAACACTACACATATGAAAACCATACATTTTTCTTCTTGTAGTGTTTTGCTGCCACGGTTTTGCTGCCACGAATCTGCTGCCGTGATTTTTCTACCACACTTTTTCTACCACATTTTTTCTACAGCACCTTTTCTGCCGCGATTTTTATGCCTCACTTTTCCTGCTGCGATTTTTCTTCCACACTTTTCCTGCCACACATTTCTAGCTGCAGTTTTTCTATCGTAGTTTTCCTGCCACAATTTTTCTGCCGCAATTTTCGTGCCGCGGTTTTTTTTCTGCACTTTTTTCTATCAATAATACCTTCCCAAATAACCTTTCACAAAATATATATTAAATGATATTGAATAGGTGCTAATGGGAGAGCCTCTCTCTTATTTATACTTCCATGTAGCTTCCTCTAAGGTTTACCTTCTAACCAACTTAACCCACTTTCCTTCTTTTAGGGTTAATCCACTTCTAACCACTTGTCCACTTCTAAATCACTTTACTACAAATAGTAAATTCTCCACTTCTAACCACTTGTCCACTTCTAAATCACTTTACTACAAATAGTAAATTCTCCACTTCTAGTTGCAACTAAATTAATTTTAATTATTTTCTTATTGCAACAACTTAACCCATGACTAACTCCTAGTTTCATCCACTTGACTAGTCAACTTCTTCTAGGAGCTTCTAGAATTAATTTGAATTCTTTGACCTTTTAGATAACTCATGAGGGTTCTCCAACTTCGCCAGGACATAACTCTCTAACCGTGAGGAGTTATGTTGCATTTCGCATATCACAGGAAATGGCATGACATGTACTATCCATCTAGAATAGTCTTACCTACAAATATATTAAAATTCATACCATTATACATCAATCAAAATGAAGTCCCTTAATCATATTGTTGGGGCTACCAAAATTTGCTACCGAAATTGCTTCAAGGGATGACATCAATGAAAACCAACCCAATTAATCAACAACTTCAGCATTAGAGTTGTCATTATCATACTCTATAGCACAAGCATCAAAGTTTTTGGCAGCATTAGAATCTTCAACAACAACTATAGGGTCTACATCCTCCACATATTGACATCCTCGACATCATGATCGGATACAACGTTATCTTCCTTTCAAGTATCCTCAACCTTTTATCAGTTCCTCTTCTTTCAAGTCATTGATGAAGAGGCGTATACGACAACATCTTGGAAAGGTACCAACTTCGAGGATTTTTAATGGTTGGCTTGATGATTGGTCATGGCAACATTTGAGAAATTGTTTGAGGATGTCTTCCAGATGTGTTTCATCCATGATACATGGGAACCATTCTCATTTCTCTTGACTTGATTGATTATGTCTCCTTTACAGTTCCATTCACCACTATTTTGATGAATTTTATGGTGTTTGCTTCTATGTTTTGGAAGGACTCTGACTAGCTCGACCATCTTGGTGTAATCTAACACCTTAATGTTTGGAGAGATCTAATTGTTTTCAACTAGTATCAGCTACAACATTCCATCTTCAACACACTCATTGCAGTAGATTATGATATGTCATCATCAGATCATGCTTCACTGACTTGTCATTTTTTCTTGGTTTTGGAGACTTTCTACCTACCACATGGTGGATCTCATCTATTCTTTTCTTCTTTTGATGCATTGTCTTTTGAGGGGAGGGGGGGGGGGGTTTCCCACACAATTTTCCCTCTTTCCTCATTTGTATTCAGTGTTTATTAGTTGCATTGTACATGAGTACCTAATATGGCCTATTTTTTGGGACTCATTTTTTACTCCATAATGATGTTCAGGAGGGGTGTTGGAGAAATTTATATTTTTGACACACTAGTTTAGTGGGAATTAACTGACTAGTTATATTTTAGACTTTCTATTTAGACCATCACTAGTATGCATGCATGCATTCCTAAGGAAAACTAATTGCTTGATTTATTTTCTTAATTATGGAATGTTGTTCCCTATATATGAGTGTATTCAACTCATTCATTGTATCATATTGATCATCATTGAATCATTCATTCATTCATTGATCAGCTCATTGGAGTAGTGTGAAAATATTTTCTCATTCTTCCATATTGAATATCTCTTCCTTTCTTAATAAGCTTTGTTTGTACTTGCTTTAGCTAGATCTCATGTGTAGGTTTCTATGAAACATTGATAGGTTTGGGTGTTGATGGTATAGAATCTAAGGAGTAGTGCATAAACTTGGTAGAAACGATCATTGTATCATATTGATCATCATTGAATCATTCATTCATTCATTGATCAGCTCATTGGAGTAGTGTGAAAATATTTTCTCATTCTTCCATATTGAATATCTCTTCCTTTCTTAATAAGCTTTGTTTGTACTTGCTTTAGCTAGATCTCATGTGTAGGTTTCTATGAAACATTGATAGGTTTGGGTGTTGATGGTATAGAATCTAAGGAGTAGTGCATAAACTTGGTAGAAACGATAAAGGGACTGTAAAAAGATGTCCAAAGCTATGAGGATGATAATGAGAGTCTTATGAAATACAAGGAGCAGTAAGATGACTTCAATGTCAAATTGATGTAAATCCTGGACAAAATAGAAACAAAAATGGATAAGGAGAGGTCACAGGTCTCATGATGAGAAAATAAGACAAGCAATAATTTTTGGTAGGAATCAACTTCACTCACCAAAGCATTCATTTAGGAAAGCGCATAGTAGCTCAAGTCCATCTCCTATAAGAAATCATAAGAGCAGGACTGGGATGGACGAGATACATGGAGAAATAAATAAGATAAAGTATCTTACCTTTGACGGTGAGCACAAGAAAGATGAATATGTGGAGACCTAGTTGTTGGGTAGGAGGAAGTACTTCCAGCTGCATAATTATTTTGTGCAGGAAGAAGGGAGAGCTGTTATCTATCAGATAAAAGGAAAGGCATCAATGTGGAGGGATTAGTTTGTGTAAGTGGAACACATTTATGAGAATAAGGTTACTTGGAGGGAGTTCAAGGGGTATTTCCAAAAGAAATACTTAACCAAGCGGTACTATGATAAGAAAATGAAGGATTTCTTTGAACTCAATCTTGGGAGTACGACGACAGATGAGTTATGAAATAAGATTATTAGATATACTGAAATATGTCACATTCATCAAGGATGAGGAAGTTAAAATTAATAGGTGCCTAAGTGGGTTTACTTCATTTATCAGTGACAAGATATAATATGATGACCCAAATACATTGGTGGAAACCATAAGGCGTGCTAAATTCCTTTATGATCAGCAAAAGGGAAGACCAAATTTCCAAAAGGATTGGGAAGACAAGATGAAATGCAAGGTGGATCAAAGGAAGAAGGGGGCTAAGCCACCATTTTTCATAAATAATACGCAAGGACATCCAACTCCCAAAGATTTCAGAATGATGGAGACAGTGGAGCAAAAGCTAAGGCAACAACATATTCAATGTTGTATTTGTGGTGGGGATCATATACGTAGAGATTTCCCTCAAAGAGGTGATAAAATGAGGATTGCGTACAATGTACAACAAGTTGTGACAGTTGAGGACATGGGAAGAAATGTACCTAGGATTTACACAATGCCGGATAAAAAACAAGATGAGTTTCAGTCACACATGATTGAAGTAGAAGGTAATATTAATGACCAACCTATTTCTATTTTAATTGATTCAAGAGCTATTAATAGTTATCTAGATCCTACTATGGTGGAAAGATTTGGATTGCCGAGAATCAAGCTTGGAAAATATTGGTTGGTGCAGTTAGCTGCCGAAGCAAAAAGGAAAATCAATGAGATGGTTAAGGCATGTCCATAGGAGATGAATGGGTTGCGCATAAAGGTTGATTTGAATATCATACCTTTATTCTCGTATGATTTCCGCATTGGTATAGATTGGTTGGATGAGAACCATGTTGTCCTGGATTGTTACAATAAAGCATTCACTTGCTTAGATGAGGAAGGAAACTCAAGAACAGTGTTGACGATTAAAAATCACAACGAAGTTTTTTGCCCGTAAAGTATTGCTAAAGCCTATTATTCTAATCTAACAGGATAAATAATACTAGTAGGTGGGACCCCTTGTAGATTGGGAGATAATATATGGCTCTTATTTGATTTTTGTGCCACTGTTCGACACTACTTACATGGTTGATGAGATCTTATTGGCGATGGATTGGGCTTATTATTGTTGGTTCTATATGCAACAAGTGAATGTTGGGTAAGGCATTTTGTGTTTTAATTTGAGCTCTAATCGCATTTTACGATATCCTATGTTATCCATTGCTACTATTTCTATCTATTCTTGGACTTGTTACTTTGACACCTGCACAAAAGACATGTTAGTAACAATACTAAAAGCAGTTGGAAAAAGGAAAAAGAAATATAAACAAATGCAAATGGAAGGAATTAAACTATATTATATACTACTCTACATGCATTGAAGTTTAAATGGTTATTGTTAACCCTAGCAATAAGCTAATAGTTATGCGATTTGATTGAGTTATATGAAGTGGTGATTTATCTTATGGAAAATTTGGATATGGGTCGCGCTATTGGTTTTAATGGGTGATGGTTTTGATACATGGTTTAATTAATTGAGTTAATGGGAATCTTGTTGGCATGTACTAAGGAATTAATGGACTGGGGATGGAGGCAATGTGCATTTACTACACGTTACCCTTAATCCTTCCACTCGACGCCACCCTAATCGGGTTATTTTTCAACTTTGTTTGTTGTGGTTATGCTCCGACTTTCAAGCAGAGGGAGAACCGCTCAACCAATTCGCGTTTAAGGTGATTTTGATTACATGTATGTCTTTTTTTTTCCATCCATGAGTCTTCTCTAGTTATGAAATAGATATTGGCTCTAATGTATGGGTTTTTTCTTTCCTTAAGTATGGAAACTGTGTAAAAGTGTGATTTTTTTGGAATGAATTGTTGGTGGCTTTCTCTGCGATAATGTTTGAAGTTATAGTGTATTGGGTCGTTCTGAGTGTTAACAGCCATAAAGGCTCTCTATCATCCTTGTCGGTTTAGTGAAGGGTTTCAATTGGTCTAGACTGAACGAATTCCTTCACACATTGTATCACCATGCCTAGTATTGGATTTTATGGGGTTTAATGGGTTTAAAACGCCCTGTGTCACTATGCATTATTCACTTGGGTATTGGGCTATTTCATGCTACCAATGGTCGTGCAGTGGGTCATATTTCTTCTTCTCGGCTTCGTTTCACCTCAACATTGTTTTTTGGTTGACTAGGAGAGCCACGAGGGTTATACCCTGCGCGTGCTAAGTATCGTTACAAGGCCAAATGGATCCTTTCTCCTCTTTTCATAGCCTCCTCTATCACGGGGATTGTCACCCTGTCTGCAAAGACATTTGTGGTATAGCAGGTGCGTGCACCATTGGTCTCGTAGGTTCTCACCTTATGTCGAGAGTCGAATCCATGTCTCCCTATGTTGTTATATAGGGCCAAAACTTGATTACTCAAAGATCAGTTTTGATAGAGGAAACCCATTATGTCATTTTGGATACACGGTCAATGGTTATGAGTTGGTGATGCATTGTCGATAACATTCTATTATCGACTCATCTCTGTTGATTATCTTGACAGTGGTTTTGGTTGTAGTCACTACAATTGGTTATTATGACAGTGTAATTGATAAGCTCAACATTGAATTTGGTTGATTGAAGATGGGGTTGATACATGGGCACTGTCTTTTTCATTGAAGTTATCGAAATGTTAACTTAGCATTAGTTTACAATTGATTAATGATGTTTCGTGTGTGATGCATTGGTATGTGTGGCGTTCCTACACCATGAGTCAATGATTACTGTGACTATGTGTTTTTAATGGCCAAATGGTTATTGCAACCGTGATGACTGGCATTTCCATCCATTGTATATGTTATAGTTATTTGATTGCATCATCAAGGATATCCACAAGTTTTTACACAATATGGTTTTGTTGCAATTTGATCGACTTGTGTTATGAGATCGAGCATGTTGTTGTTGCATCGTTGTATTGGATTGATAGCCCAACATTGTGGATGTTTAGATTCAGAGTGATTGAACCTGTATAGTCATGGAAATACTCTTTCATTTTGTCGAATGTCTATGTATTCCACAACATAGTATGTGTTGAATGGTAATGGTTGTCTATGAGTTTAAATTGAAAGTCAAGATCTCGCATTTAAAATATTGATGGTTGTATGTGGATGTCCATTAATAAATATCATGGTTCATAGTAGAAACACACACTGGGTATGTGACAGTATAACCTCATTGCAATTCAATTATTAAATGAATTGCAATCGAGCATGACCTTTGAGTTTGTATTTGATGATTGAAATAATTTGTGGGTAGTGGTTGATTTTGATGCTGAACAGAATGGTTTACTGTTTATTCATGTGGGAAGTGTTTTAAAATATTAAACGGATAAGTGAGATGAAAAGAGCTCCCCTACAGGATGTTGTGGACTGCATACTGTCTTGTTTGATGACACTATGTTTGATATTTGATTACAAGCAGGGAGCAAGTTAATGCAAAGGATTGTTTGAACTATGCATAGTAATTTTTTTGGGTCTCAATGGTCATTTGGTTGGTGTGTTTCTTTTTATAGAATGGTTTTATGGATCACTTAATTAATTTTATGAACAATAATCTCTCTCTTTCCCTACCATTTTTTTTCGCTTTCTGCTAATGACAACCCCATTTCCTTCCCACATTCATTTTTCACTCCTTGTTGTAAAATTTAATTACAGTCAAGAAGAATTATGTACTGAAGCAGTTTAGAGTCGCATTTTCTTGGTTAGATTACAATGATGTTTTCTTTGGTTTTCATTACAGTTGATTGTTGTGGTCTTTGAGCAGTAACCATGTTTCTTTTGCCCCTCATTTTATCATTTTTCGCTAAATGCAAGCCCCTTGCATATCCCAAGACCTTTTGTTCACCCCCTGCTCATTGAAAACAATTAAACAATTTATGTGTATTGGATTGCATGAGCCTGATATGTTGTTGAGCCAAAATCTATTTCATATTTTTAAAGAGTTACCATGTATGGTTGTCAAAAGGACTATCTGCTAATCAATCATGCATGCAAGAATGAGCTTTTTCAGCCGAGGTATCCATGGCAGAGGCAACCGAGGGAGAGGTAATTGGAATAGATGCCCAAGAAGGCCAAGGTTCTCCATACACTTTGACGTTGACTCACAAGAGTTAGGCCAGTTGTCTCAGGCTGGATTTTTCAATTGGATTGGGCAAGGAGTGGTCCAAACTAGGCCTGAAAGGCCTCCTTTCCAATCTCCACAAACCCATGGTATTCATGTGCCCCCTCATGTCTCATTGCAACCCGAGGTTCCCGAAAAAGACAGATCGCAAAAGATTCTTCACCCGATAGTCTCCCAACATCGTGGCTAGACCAATTTGTCCTTACCTACTCCCCCGCCTATTAACCCAATTGTCCAAGATGCACCTGTTCACTCACCATTTCAGTCCTCTCATGCTAGAAAAAGGTTGAAAACCGAGGCCCACCATTCCCTTGACAAAGAAAAATCCACTTCCGCCCCTTCCTCGCCCTCTAATGGCTCTGACAAATATGTGTCTTCCCAGATGCATTTGAGGGACGATTTTTCTCATGTGATCAGTGAGATTAGGCCTAAAGGCTCAACACAACCAAAGACAAATTTAGGAAAATCGAAGGGTGACAACAACAATCAAGGAAATATTGCATCTCAAAGTGGGAAATAGGGATTTTGAGTTTTTATTTTATCTATTGTTGATGACAATTGACTTAAGAAGTTTTTGGGCAACATGTTTTATTTTTGGATATATGAGTAATGCATTTTTGAAAACAATGTCAAATATAATTGAGATAAATTTTCAAATGTGCATGTGATGATGGGAGTCACAAGGAGAGATGTTCTTGTTTAATTGACTAGTTATGTTATAATTGTTAAGAGATAAATGGGAGTCACAAGGGGTCCCACCTACTAGTTATTATTTATTTAAAACCCTTATTATGATTATTACTTTTCCCCCTAACTAAAAAGTTGGTTGATTCTTTAGTTAACTTAACTAATGAGGTGGTTAAACTACCTCAACCAATTCTAATTTTCTTAAAGGAAAAAGGAAAGGGAGGAACAAGAGGATGATAGAGCGAGAAGCATACTAAGGCTTGCTCTTTGAGTTTATGTTGATATAGTTAAGTTTTCATTCATTCCTTAATTTATCACAAGCCTAATTCTCTTTTATGATAGCAGGGTCTTATTGTAGACAAGAACATTCAGGGCAGAATTACATCACTCAGACACTTGTTTTTCAGAGGTGTTGATCTATCTTTGATAGTCTGTGTAGACTTGTCTGTTTGTGAATTAGTATTCATGACTGACAAAGGCTATTGTGCAGAGTTGAGTGAGAAACAATTTGTGGCAAGTTGATCCAGCTTTTAGAGTTCAATTTTGATTATCTATCAGAGGTCCTTTTGTATGTTCCATCGGGGTTGTCTAAGTTTGACTTTGGTCCGAAATTTCTGTATGAGATTTTGTAAAGAAAATGACTCTTTGGTGTATTGGAATGAAATAAAGGATTTATTTATGTCTCATTTGTCTTGATTATCATATTGGTGTCTTACTTCTGTCTCTACACTTGTTTTCAACAACTATTATATTCAAAAAATTATATTAAAATGAATTTTCCAGCAAGCTTTTATTTGTGAAAAATACTAGCCTAAGCACTTGTAATTAATACTTGTGAGTTAGGATTTTATTTTTGATGGCTATAAGCCTAGGGTGACATTCCCGTCTATTTTTTTTTATCCAAGAAGAATCTGAAAATGCTTGAGTAAGATCACTTCATATATTTTCCTCAACAAAATGTTCAAGGAATTCCAAGAGATGTAACTATTAGAGAAGTTCCAACCTTGCAATTGAAGACAATCTATAGGAAAGGATGTCAAGTATTTGCATCGCACATGGAAGAGGAACCTAAGGATAAAATTCAAAATTTTGAAGACTGCATAATAATGAAAGATTTTGCGGATGTATTTAAAGAGATATTGGGGTCGCCACCGAAAAGAGATATTGATTTCTCTATAAACCTAATGCCTAGAGAGTTACCCATATCCAAGACTCCTTATAGGATGAGTATGCCGGAATTGAAGGAGTTGAAAATGCAACTTGAAGATCTTATGAAGAAGGGGTATATACACCCAAGTGTGTCGCCTTGGGGTACCCCAGTATTGTTCATGGAGAAGAAATATGGTATGTTGAGAATTTGTATCGACTTCAGGCTGTTGAACAAGGTAACATTAAATAACAAGTATCCTTTTCCAAGGATATATTACCTCTTTGATCAGTTGTGGGGAACTAGACATTTTCAAAGATTGATCTAAGATATGGATACCACTAGGCGAGAATTAAGGAAGAAGACATCAACAAGATTTCCTTCACAACAAGGTATGGACATTATGAGTTCACAATGGTGCCATTCAGATTTTCAAATGCACCAACTGTCTTCATGTGTTCGATGAATGGAGTTTTCAGAAGTTATTTATAAATGTTTGTCATTGTATTTATGGATGACATACTTATTTACTCAAAGTATGAAGAGCAGCACAAGAAAAAATTGATGATGGTACTGCAAGTATTGAGGGAGCATAAACTTTATGCAAAGTTGAGAAAATGCTCATTTTACCAGTGACAGATTCATTATTTGGGTCATATTATTTCCAATGAAGGAATAGCTGTGGATCTAGAAAAGATAAAATGCATTGAAGAATGCTCGACACCAATAAATGTTGCAGTGGTAAGGTCCCTTATGGGACCGACAGGCTATTATAGAAGGTTTATTGATTTTTTTTTATTTTTTTTTTCATCCAATTACATCCTTGCAAAAGAAAGGTGCACTATTTGAATGGACTCTGGGTTGTGCAAGGAAGTTTTATCGCTTGAAAAGTTTGTTGACAAGTGCGCAAATTTTGAGAATTGTTGATTCAGATGCAGACTTCGTTGTATGCACATATGCATGAAAGGAAGGGCTCAATGGAGTCCTGAGTCAGAATGGCCATGTGGCATTCTACGAATCAAGAAAGTTAAAATAGCATGAAAGGCTCTGTGCTACTCATTAATTGGAATTGGTATCCATAGTGCATGCCTTGAAGATGTGACAACACTATCTCATGGATAAAATGTTTGAGCTGAGGACAGACCATAATGGTCTGAAGTATTTGTTTGGACAACCAAGTATAAATTCCAAACAAAGTAGGTGGTTATAATTCCTTAGTGAGTATGACTTTGACATAAAGCATATTAGAGGAAAATAAAGCAAGGTGGTTGATGCAGTTAACAAGAGGGTGCATCGGATCCATCCTACAACCATTATCATGTCAAATTCGATTTGTGTGACAAAATTTTAGAGGTTTTCAAATCATATCAACACTATATGGACATAAAGGTGACTTTACAACAAGGTATGTCACAACATAAGTTTGAAGGTTATGAGTGAAGAGAGGATGGAATCCTCATGTATAGACACATATTCTATGTGCCAAATTATCAAGAGTTGAAAAGTATGTTGTTGTCGGAGATGCATAAGGTTCCTTATGCTAGACATCTAGGTTACTAGAAGACAATTTTCGTATTCAAAAAACAATACTATTGTCCAGGTATGAAAAAGGAGGTTGTTGATTTAATTGCTAGATGTCTTGAATGTAAAAAGGTCAAGGTTGAGCACATACATCCAACTAGTTTGCTACATCCTTTTCCCATTCTTGAGTGGAAGTGGGAAGTTTTGACCATGGAGTTCATTACGAAGTTTCCTAGGACTTCTAAGAAACATTATTCTATTATGGTAGTGGTAGACAAGCTTACTATAGATGCCCATTTTATTCTAGTGAAGTCAACACAAAAGGAAAACAACATAGCTGAAATATAAATAAGAGAAGTTTCTAGGCTCCATGGTGTACCTAAGACAATTGTTTCTGATAGAGATTCCAAGTTCACCTCAAACTTTTGGAAATTTCTATTCAAAGGATTTGGAACAAATTTGAAATTTAGCACATCCTATAACCCTAATACAAATAGACAAATAGAGAGGGTAAATCGAGTGATTGAAAATATGCTCAAGATGCATGTGATGGATAAACCATCAAAATGGGAAGAATACCTTCACTTGGTAGAGTTTTCTTACAACAATACGTATCAAGAATCTTTAAATATGAGCCCATTTGAAGCACTTTATGGTAGAAAGTGAAACACACCAATGATTTGGGACAACCTATCATACCGCGTAGTAGTTGTGCCAAATATGCTCCAAGAAATGGAAGAGAATATGGTAAATATAAGGCATAATTTAAAGGCTTCCCAAGATAGGTAGAAAATATGCACATATAAAGGCAGAACCCATAGAGAGTTTAAAGTGGGTAACCATGTGTTCTTGAAAGTTAAAGCCAAAGGAATTTCCCCTGAAGTTGGGGAATCGTTCTAAGTTGGCAGTGTGCTTTTTCGAACAATTTGAAATCCTAGAGAGGATTAGTCTTGTTTCATATATGATTGCATTTCTTGCATCCTTGTGTATTCATAATTTTTTCCATGTGTCATTACTTAAAAAGTATGTACCTAATTCTAATCATATTATTGATTGGAATGTGATTCAGGTGGAGCCACAAGGCAATTTTCAAGTGTTATTGGTTTGCATATTGGATCAGAAAATCAAACAGCTCCGGAATCGAGTAATGAAGCTGGTAAAATTCCAATGGACCTGGTACGGTCCTAAGGATGCAACTAGGAGTGTGAGGATGTTATGCGGGTAGACTATCTACATCTTTTTTAAGATTTTTGAAATTTTGTATGTACACGTGTATATGATGCACTGAGGATAGTGCATAAATAAGGAGGGGAATGTAATGTCCCTAATCGACTGATATGGATTATTTTGAGAACAAAAATTGAAATGAAGGTAGAGATACAACAATGAAATATATAGAGATATTGCAATAAACACAGAGATACAATAATGCACAATTTTTATTAATGAGAGAATGTACATAAACTGTAAAAATTACAGAGTGAATGACTCGCTAGAATGGTGGAATCTTATCTCTGCTAAGAGATGTGATGGCTATGCTCATTCACAAGAAGATGATGATGTTTACAATGAGGCTCTAGAGGCCTCTTTAAAGTAAAGAAAAACCAAAAACCAAACCCTGGAAGATGAAACTCAAAAAGGTTTGTGGGCCTCGATGGGGGTAGTTGGTATGTCAATTTCTCAAGGGCGTAACTTTTGCATACGATCTATGTTTGGGGCATTCTATACCTCATCAGAAAGGTCTAATCGAGGAATAAATATTTTGTTCATCCTAGAAAATTTCTTTGGATATTGTCTCGTCACTATCGTGACCTAAAAATGTCTTTTAGGGCCTCAAAACGGACCCGAAAGTTTAGGACCCGAAAAATCGTAGAAAAACTGCCAAGGTGGAAACCCATGTTTTGAGCCAGTGGAATAGGTGGGTAGCCACCGATATTTGCATGGATAATCAAAACCCTTTGTAATTGTACATATAGGTTGGTGAGCCATTGGTACCAATTTTAAATGTAAATGTACATATATGTTGGTGAACCATTGGCACTTGATTTTGGTTTTGCGTACACCTGGGTAAGTGCATGGAGAATTGTTATCAAAGGAAGTGTGCACACATTTAATAGTGCTATGCATACCTAAGTAGGTGTACAATATTTCACATCAATGGAAGGGTGCACACATTCAGAATCTTGCGCACACTTGAGTAAGTGCACGGGAATTTCCCGGAAGTGCACATCAAATTGGTTGATATATATATATATATATATATATATATATATATATATATATATATATATATATATATATATATATATATATTGAGGCCGGAGAGCCTGTGTGGTTATGAGGCTGGTGAGATGGGATGCAAATAGGCTAGTGCGAATATCCATGTAAATGTAATCACAATTATTATTATTATCACATCATTGCGCATAGAAAAATTAGACGAAAATAAATGGGGGGTTAACTCCACCGAAAAAGGGAAAAGTGGGGGACTTAAGTCTTACAAAATATTTTATAATATTTCTGGAAAAGTGTATGTTATGGATAATTATTTTATCTAAAGTTCCCGAGGGTAGGGAATGAGTCACCAAGTGGATTAAGCTACTTTTGAAGGTGATAGGTTTTGAGTTTAAGGCATGCAATACATATACATATATACATATATATATATATATATATATATATATATATATATATATATATATATATATATATATATTGTTNTGTATTTTGGGAGGGATTATTCACTTTCTCGTGAGCAGAATGGGTCAGACATTATGGGGAAAATCTGACTATTACCTTATCTACATAGAGAAGCTTGTAATGGATTTATGTTTTGTATCTAGATTTTTTCTGTCAAAGAAGCGAGTTGTCAGGATTGTAAGTAGTCTCTCTCGGTGAGATATTTGTCGTTGAAGAAGTGGGTTGTCAAGCCTGTGAGAATATTCTCTAGGTGAGAGTTTTACTGGGAATTGTTCCCTGGTGTGTTGGGAATTAGTTGTAGGGATTAAGCAATTCTTGTCCAACCTATTATTGGAACCCTGGAAGGGAAGTGGGGCAGCCGAGGGAATGTTGAGAAGAGAAGGGGCACACTTCGTTGGGTGTGACAGGTGCATGGGGAATGAGAGACCATAGATGTGTTGCAGCAGTGGCTCCTTGTACTGAGCAATTCTGTTGAGTATCATATCTTAGCCTGGCATTAGGAACCTGTTTTCCTTAGTGGAGTTAAGCCCCAGCTCGGGGTTGGCCTATTGTTGAAATCTTATGATAAACAAAGTATATGGTTAGGAAGAATGTCTGAGTTCTATGTGCAGTTAGTGACTTTCATAAAAGATAAGTGTTCTTTATGTGTTTGTATCACTTATTGTGTTCTTATTTATCTATGTTTGATATGGGTTAATTCATGTATGTTGTCGCATATAAGTAATTATTGTTATTCTGTTTAATGTTGCTTGCACATGTAAGTGTGGTGTTGATAGTCATTGTTGTAGTTGTGCATGAGTATGGAGATTATTGATAGTCTTTCATGTTAAGTTAAATTTATGATTTTGGTCATGAGTTTCTGAGGCAACGTTTGAATGGCCATGTGCATAAGAAAGTAGCATGTGTGCACAAGAGACTGGAATTTGTTTGTGCATGTAAGAAAATAGACCTCGCACACAAGGAAAATCAGAATTGGCATGTTACACTAGGATGGTTCCGCACACAGTACTGTTGTGTAGTCAATATGCTTTGTGCGTAGTAGTTTTGAATTACTTTCATTTTGTTTTAAGTTATGTAAAAAGAAGAACATTAGTATGGAATGAGTCATCTTGAGGTTGAGCGCGTTCCTTCAAGTGATACTGCGTGGACTAGTGTTATAGAGTAGAAACTATGCAATGGAATTTGGAGTAGCATTGTTCAATAGTAAGTTGTGTAATATTATGGTATGCTATAATACGTAGTTTGGTAACAAGAATGTTATAGAGCGACATAAGTTGAAATAGATTAGTGATGTGGCCCAACTTGGGTGGTTGGGGATGTTACATCTAATGCCACCTCTCATATTTTCCAATCCAATTGCTATAGTTTATCCCTGGAGAAGCTATGATATAACACTAGAATCAAGTTCAATATTGAGAGGGAAGTCAAGCTTACTCGTTGCAATCAGAATATATGTTGGGGAAAATATTAAGAAAATAATGTCTTTAGTACTCGAGACTTGGGATCTGGCAAATAATTTCATTTCTTTACGATCAAAGATGATGAAATTGAGACAATATCGAGAGGTTGATTGATAAAATGATGAGGATTTTTTTTTTTGTGGATGGTGGAATCAAAAAATAGTCAGGCATGTACTCATGTGACACATGGTCGTGTTATCCAACTATTCAAGCACATACTCGTGTGACACATGGTTGTGTCATCCCCAGGGACTATGATGAGGAGTTTTATAAAGGATATTTTACCACATTTGTTATGAAAGTCTCAAATATGAGTGAATTAAAAATAAAATAAGAAGACTTACCCTCCCTGGTCCGCATTAGTTAATTAAAGGCATGTTGGATTAAAATAATTAAATGTTTAAAATAAATATTGGTTCATCTTGACTCTTTAAGTGTCAAAAAGGGAGGATTGTATCTAAAATTAATTGAGTTGGATCTAACTGGAACAACTAGAGAATTTTATGACCAAAAGATAATTTTAAATTCTTTATTTATGACTAAGGAGCACTTTGAAAACAAATTAGAATCATTGAAATATGCATCGACCGAGAGATTTAATTATTTAGTAGAGTATTCAAAATTTGAAGTAGAAAGTTGGTTAGTAAATTATGTGAACAAGAATGAAGACAAAAAAGACAGATTACATCAAAATTTAATTGACTATTGAGAATAAGAGGATTCATTATTTGATATAAGAGTAAGGTAAGAGGTAATTGTCGCGCCAATGAGGGATTACATTAAAAATTGGTTAAAGAAATATTTAATCAAAATAACAGAAACAAATCAAGAAATGATAGTTACAAACGGTCAAATAATCTCAACAAAGGAGAATACAAAAGGCACCTCAACAGACAGATAGAAGAGAGAGAGAGAAATCCATCACAGTGAGTAAACTAATCACATCCTTCTTTACTCTTTCTCTTCTCATTTAGGAATCATCCATTTGTGTCTTATCATTCCTGAGAAAACCTAACCGATTTTTTGTCAGTTCTTTCTTTCTTCTTTTCAATTTCATCCTTGTTCCACTTTATTTTTATGGTCCATGGGAGCCCCATCCTAGTCCATTTGGATGAATCTTATTTTATTTTATTAACAGACTATTAAAGACTATTATATTTTGAACTCTCAAGAGAACTATTTTGGGGTGTAATTTCAATTACTTCCATATTCTCTCATATTTTGAATGAACTAATCTTTTAAAGTTCTCTCAATTGTGGATCTTTGCCTTTCTTTCTTATAAATGTGATCAAAATTATGCTATTGTGATGGATGTGAGAATTATATTATTTTTCATGTAATGCTATTTTATTTATGTACAATATTTTGCATATTTTTTATTTTAGTCTTTGAATATTCCTAGTCCTCTTCGCAAGAATTCTCTTTGTGAATATATTATTTTTCAATTAATATTATTTTATAATATTTTGAGAGATAAAGATTTGGGTTTCTTTTAAGTATCCCCTATTTAAATATTTCAAGCATCAATATAAATATTTCATCCAAAGAGGAGTACCACCTCTATAAAAATGCAGGGGGATTAATGTCCTCATGAGGTTGTTTTTGTTGGAATGTGACAACTATTTGACCAAATTGGTCTAGTTGGTTCATGATTGTTTCCAACATCTATTGTTGGATTTTTAGTTGAAACCACTTATTAAGAATAAGGCAACATTTATTGCATTCAGTTTCATGTAACTGAAAAAGAAATGGCTTAAATATGTAACCTGTAGAGGCAAATATTGAGTAGGGGCTTCAATCCCTCTCTTGGGTTTCCCGGTTGCCTAAGGCTGGCTATAATCTCATGGTTTCTGCTAACATAATGTTTCTTCCATTGTCCCATGGATGTTTCCCTCATGAGGTGAAGGAGGTTTTTACCATGTAAATTGCTTGTCTCATGTGTGATTGGTTTCTGTGCATGTTTATATTGTTTGATTATCTGCTATGTTAAGATCTTTGTGGGTGTAAATGGACAACAAGTGGTATCAGAGCCAAGGTATAGTGTTGGTATGTGAGAGTCGAGTTCGACTGGTTTGCACATGCAGAGGGAGAAGGGGGATGAGACAAATGGTATTCACGCATAAGGTGATCTAGCCACGTGTTTTTTGGAGCCTCAGATGTGTCTTCCATTGAGGGAAACTCTATACACACATAGAGGAAGATTCGTTGAGCATGGAGGAAACAGGAAGGGACACTTGCCTTGTTTGTTGGAGATCGAAAGGAAAACAAACACGACTGTCAAGGGTTTGCTCCGAGAAGGGAGAGCTATAAGGTTTCCTCTGTTTGCAAGGCATCGATCGAGTTCCATCTTTTGGTGGAAGAGCGGCCGACTTGAGGTCGAGCGGAGACCAAGAAATTCATGAAGACGAACCTTATGGAAAGATCCAATTGGTGATCAAGCAGATTAGTGGCTTTGTAAATCCTCACGCAAGAGATCGAGAGAGGTATGAAAGCATTTGTCTTATTATGCACATGAAGGATCACATTTAAATATAAATGAAGTGGATGATGGTCTTTTAATAAAAGGTTCCATGTCCTCTATAGTTTTTTGACCAGTCCACCCATGTTTAAAAGGTCAGCCCATCCTTTTTTAAATGTGAAGAAAACATTTTTTTTTTTAAAAAGGGGGTTATATATATATATATATTAAAGGAAAGAGGTTTGAAGTTTATGATAGTGGGTAAAACCTTTACAAATATATATGTGGTGTGTGGTTCAACCTTAAAATATATAATATTGTTCCTACCACAATAATAAGGTTAGTATTATAAGCTACAGGATTTTTGGGCGGTTTGTGCAAATGGCAAAAGTGCAGAGTTCTAAGTTTGAGGTGGCGAAATTCAACAACAAGAATAGCTTTGAGATTTGGAATCTTAAGATGCAGGATATTCTCGTATAATAAGGAAACAACAAGAGCAATGATGGTTGAGTCACCGTGAAAGAAAAAAAAATTTATTTACTTTGGAGTTGTAGAAATTATTGATTGCATGTAAATGGGCATATGTCTGTAAGACCTGGATAGGCCTGTGTACCCCTGGTTTATAAGTCACCTATGAAAAGTCTAGACATAGATTTAGGTAGATTTAATATGTGGGGGGACATGTATTCTTGGGTTAGCATTAACTCGATGAAAGAGTTAAATGAGTTAAATCTTATTTTAGGTCAAAGCAGGTGGTTTTTTTTTCGAGTCCATGGTTTTTTGGGTATCCCGTGGTATTGTGTCCATGGATTGCATGTAATGAAGCCTATAAAAGTATTTGTGAACTTCATTGTAAATGGGCCTAGAGGTAAGCGATGAAGGATTACTTGGCCAGTTTGGTTGGGTTGGGTCAAACTTGTTCGAATGAAAAGTTCGAGGTGGAGCAGTGTGTCCAGTTTAGAAAGGTTGGTTTGTAGAAAGGTTGATGTGTTGGCAAGTCAATCAAGTGTTTGAGAATATACGATGAAGGTAAGTTCATATCCATGGAACTTGGAAAGTATTGAAAGGAAATTGGGATTGAATAGGCATGTTCAGTAATGCCAAGTTCCAGAAATAGTTGTGGATAGAAGCGGTTGTGCTATCTGGTAACTCAGTCACCATTAGTTGCAAAAGACAGGAAGATTCAGGAAGAGATATGTGTTAGCACAAGATTGCTTAAGGTGCCAAGTGTCAAGAAAAAGCATTGCCAACACTCTCACAAGGTTCCAAGCATCAAAATCACCAATGGATTTACGCTACCAAATTTCATGCAGACACATAGGCGGGTGCTACCTAAATTTGCTACCTAAATTCTGGTAGAAAACGAATTGTGGAGAGTTATTTTACCAGTTTTGAGTCACTAACTTGAAACCTATATTATGAACAATTGAGAAAGTATTTTTGAAAATTGGAGGAGGTTTTTGTTCATAACATTCCAGGTAACAAAAACCTCTCTCGGGTTTTTAAAATTTGTTACGTTTTGAGAGATATTAAACATAGAAGTGGCGTTACCAACTGTTTTACAGTGGCACTACCTAATTTCTTGTAGCGGTCATGGTTTCGATATTCACCTTGTTGGGAGGTTGCCACCTGTCAAGGAGGATTCAAATGGCTACTCAAGGATCAGTTAGATTTCAAAGGACACGAGAACCTAATATTTTTCTCCATCAAAGGCCTCATGCATGAGGTGGAAACAATTTATTAATGACTTCCAACAAATTCCTGAAAATTAGCAGTTTGTTGGATTTTTGTCTCTTTGATTGTTGCCACCTATCTCCAAGGCTTAGAATCCAATGGAGGAGATGGGATTCGACCTCCTAAGGTTATTTGGATGCTATTTTCTATTTAAGGAAGGAGAGATCTCTTAGATAGGGGGTTGGATTCACGATCCAAGAGAGGAGAGAGCTAGAGGAACAATTTATTTGCTCAATTGTAAGCCTGAGGGCCTGTTGTAATTAGAATTTATGCCATTAGAGATTCATGAGAGTTTCTTATCATAATTTGTGTTCTTTGTTATCATTCTATCTTTTCATCTTGCATGAATAATATTTACATATTTTGAAGATCATAAGCTGCCTCTGGTTAATGAATTCATGAGCTGCAAAGGATTTTTGGTAATTGCTTGTTAATAACAGATTATTGTTCAATCACTCTTCAATCTATATTACAGAAAGAATATTTTTTATGTGGTTATTCTTATCTTTGTTTACCTTCTATTCTTCTATCCATCTTTTCATAAGCATTTTTTCTGGTAGGCGACTTGATTTCCTTTGATCTATAGGAAATTGTGACTCTATGCCCAATGGAATGTATTTGCAGTAGTCTGATGCCCTCCTTTTTACTCTTCTCTTGCTGATCCACCTATTCAAACTATTTTAATCCATTTACATTTCTATGTTACCAAGCTTACTCTCTTTTGCAGTCTGAGAGTGACTCTTGGAGTGATAACAGTATGAATAGGTCATCTGGTAATTACTCAAATGTGAAATTATTCGGTTGTGATGCTTATGGTTTTATATCATCTTTCTAAGTAGGACCCAAATCAAATAGGTAGATCTTTGATATGGTGATGATGTTAAGGGGTGTAGAATGTGGGATCCTACTACCCACAAAATAATCATGGACAAAGATGAAGTGTTTTATGAATCTCCTTTTATAAGGGGATGTATATGGAACAACCAGAACGGTTAGTTCAGAATCAGATTTTTGATTCCTTCATGGTGAGCCAAATTTTACAAGAAGTGAGTATAACCATTGTGTTTATGGTATATCCATTATCTTGTTGTTATATGTTATGCTTGTTGCAAGCACATGCATGGTTGAGATCAACAGGTTGGCTCGATTGGTTAGGACGTTTGTTATCAAGGATTTGGGAGCAACAAAATAAATCTTGGGCATGGAAATACACAGAGATAGGAAATATGGTAAGCTTGGTTATCACAACAAAAGTATGTGGTGAAGATACTCAGGAAATTCAGCATGAATAACGTGAAACATGTAAAATCCATTTGGCTTTCCATTATAATTTATCTTCAGGTTTATGTCCTAATTGATGAAGAAGAAAAGGGTTATATGTCTTGAGTATTATATGCTAGTAGGAAGTTTTGATGATTGCGATGGAAAAATGGTCATCATTTCACATGTAGTTGGTGTTTTCAGTAGACACATGGAAAAACCAGGTCAGGAGCATGGAAATGGGTGCTTCAAACACATAAGCACAAGTATAACCTACAGTGGTTGCAGTGATTTGGTCTGTGGTTATGATTCATGAGATTTGGACAAGTGCATCGATCTATTAGACAAGTTACTGATGGAGACAGAATGGCCCATGCTGGAGTGAATCATGCAAGCATGTTCATGTAGCGGTATTGTTAGAGAAGTTGCAGAGATATGATGGTGTTTGACTTCTATTGCAGAAGAAGGTGATGAATGGACAATGGCATGATATCAGCTAAATTGTTGTCAAGGTGGAGATTGTTAGAATGTGACAACTATTTGATCAAATTGGTCTAGTTGGTTCACGGTTGTTTCCAACAACATCTATTCTTGGTTTTTTAGTTGAAACCACTTAGTAAGAATAGGGAAACATTTATTACATTTAGGTTCATGTAACTGAAGGAGAAATGGCTTAAGTATGTAACCCATAGAGGAAAATATTGAGGAGGGGCTTCAAGCCCTCTTCTGGGCTGCCCGGTTGCCTAAGGTTGGCTGTAATCTCATGGTTTTTGCTAATAGAATGTTTCTTCCATTGTCTCGTGGATGTTTCCCTCATGAAGTGAAGGAGGGTTTTTCCAAGATGAATAAATCATGTACAACTAGAGACTCTCCTTGGGCCTAGAAGGCATAGTCAATAACAATTTACTCATCCCAAAAATCGTTCCCCGCCATGTAAAGCACAAAGAAAATTTTCTAGTGCATAGACTAGACAATGAGACAGTGTTTTCAACCAATCAAGAGTTGAATGTATGTTGGGATATCATGGAAGAAACCACCCTAAAGGATGATTGTCTTTGCATCCACAAATTAGAAATCGAAAGAAGTCAAATGAAAAATCAAAATGTGGGAGTGAGGCAGGTGGGAATGTAGGATGCATAAGAACAAGAGGAAGTGGAATGCGGGATGAGAGAGTTTGGAAGATGGATGATGCAAAGGAAAGGGACTAGCATGAGAATCTACACAATTTGTATACAGTTTTCTTGAAATGTGGGAGTTATAGGGAGACAAGGTGGACAGTTTAATATGTGGAGGAAATAGAGTGACATAAGAGTCTTCACATTCTACACATAGCTCTTTGGAATGCAAGATGTAGAGGTTGTTGATGTGGAATGCAAAGAAAGAAGGAAGCATGATAAAATCCACATTCAACTCAGAAAGTGGTGAAGTGGAAAATCAAATCTATTAATATTTTAAAATAAGAAGCAAAATATTCAAAGATCTAACTATTCGCCTCACAAAAATGTACTTTTTTGTATAATAATTAATATATGAGTAGCTAAATTTAAAAAAAAAAAAGTCGTACTCTTTACTAACATGTGCATTTTGTAGGAAGAACTGTCTTATAAAGTTAAATAGGCTCTTTGGTTTTTTTCTATACTTTTATCTCTTTAAAATAGTAGGTCAATAGTCATTTGTTTATAATGAAAATTATTAAATTAATATATTAGATTGAATTATTTTTCAAAGGAAAAATATAAGAGAGAGGTGCTATCATATTATTTTGGTTAGGAAATATTTGATATGTGCTTGGTGGTTTTTTATTTTATTTTTAGATTCATTATTTGGAAAATTAGAGATGGTGCTCTAATGACATTTGTCTCTTAGTGTGACTTCTTAAGTGATAGATTGCACTACGATACGTAGTGCAATCTTGTCTATGTCTTTCGCCTTTGGCCGAATGTTTCCTTTTGCGATCTTAGCATGAACCTAGAAAATCACCTATGTGAACCCATAAAACCTCCTATGTGAACCCAAGAAAATCCCAGCATGAACCTTCAAACAACCCAATGCCTAATTGCCCTTAGCGGCCACCTGCCTAGCGGGACTTACCACGACGCTATTCAAGGTGAACTTCCAGTAATCCTCTCAGTGAACTTTCGTGCAGCTTTCTAGTGAACTTTCATATAATCTTCCAGTGAACTTTCAACAATCGCATTAGTAGGAAAACAAAGAGAGAATAATACAGAGACAAGATGATAGACAATTTTTAGAGATAATATACGGAAGCTGATTTATATTAAAGAGAACCAAAACAACATGGAGATACAGACTTTGAGCACAGATTTCTCTTTCTCACAACATTACAGACAGACAGATTGATACTAAATGCTTCTGCCACTTTAGGTTCGTGCTGGCCGAGCCAGAATCACGCAGGCTTATCAAAGCAACCTACAAGAAAGACACAAACCTCGAAGAGAGGGAGCCCTAGAAGGCTCGGACTTACAGACTCAAATTAACTCCTCTTCAAATGAACCTCTCATCTCCTTATATACAAATTTTCAAAGAAGAGAATCATTCTTATGAAAAAACTAGACAAGACACTTTACTATTTGCTTAGAATCAAATCTACTATTAAGATTTGGTGAAGAGAACATGCAAGAACCTTCCGACCAAATTTCAAATCTACTTTCCACGTATTTAAGGAATCTTGGAAATGCGGGTCAAACCACGCCAAAATCTAGAGAAGTGCTCTAGGTTTCTAAGATACTTTTATTTAAAACACTACAAAGTGGAGATTTATGACAGAAATACACGAAAACCAACTGACACCACTGTCGGCCAGTAAGACATGAAAGTGGATGGGTTCCACCATTTTATTCCATCGGTTGATCATGAAAGTGATTGAAACAATATGGGTTCCAGTGCTGAGTATAGACTTCCCTGTACATCATTGGATCTTCATTGTTGTCTTCTTATTGTTGGAGAACATACTTTGTTTGGATAACCCAAGGACGCTTATCATCAGGGATGATTTTAGGGGCTAAATTTCGCTCATGGGCTAATTTTCCATGGTTTTTCCAAAAACAAGATTCGTTATTTAAAAAAAAATTCGCCCAAATTCTATAGGATAAAATTATTTTACCTTAAAAATCGCCAAAATTTTATAAAAACTATATAAAATACTTAGAAATTTGAATATTTTTACAAAAAATCGCCAATCATTTATAGTTAGCATATGAAGGATTAGTAAGATTCGCCAAGGTTTCTAAATTTTAAAATAAATTTCCATCCTTAAAATCATCCTTGCTTATCATTTATGAAGTTTGTCATATACCCAGTGTTTGAAATCTGATTAAGCCGATGGTTCAGGATTGGTATTTGATCTGAAGTTACTGGCAAATTTTATCATACAATAATAGTATTTATACCTGTCACTCCATAAGCATATATGATCCCACATGGATTGGTATTGATGGTAATTTATTTGATGAAGACGTTGAGAAGGATCTTGTTGGGGCCAAGACTGCAATTCTCTAATTCGATTAATCACAAAATAAGAATGAGCTGGAGTCTCTTGCCATCATTGGGAATTTTGACAAAACCATCTTATGAATGTAGATCTTAGCCTGGTGATATCTCCCATTTATATTAACTTTTCCTGAGCAACAAGAGTATAAGCTTGATGCATTATTCCTATAAGATGTTGGGGAGGTATTACATGAATGCTTGTGTTAGAAGAGAATCCAGGCAGACCGAATTCAATTCCTTCAAACCATCATAATTTCCAATGAAGAGCCCAGTTTTGAGAATAAGTTTCCCAATCAAGATTGTCATCAACCTGTTATGTTACTGGCCTGTTGTTTAGATCATCCTATGTGTTGATAATGACCAGACTTTTAGGTTGGTTTGAACAAAACACAATATTTTCATGAGGCTTTGAAATGAAGGCAAGTATCCTTTTAAAAGGTGGGTAGCCTTTTGATATGCTTGGAATTGTAATGGAATAGGTTGGGTGGCCTAGAGCTGTTCTGGCGGATCCATGAGGTTCAACAGTAGCAAGAAAAGGAGTTCCCAAAATACAATCTACAGGCAGATCTACCAAGAGAAACTTCATTCCTAAAGCATATTGGTCAAACCATAAAACACCTTTGGGAACTTCAAAATCAAAATCTGTAGAAACATTTTCTAGTCCAATGGCAGAATAATTGCTAGGGAGCCAATATTTACTAGGAATCAAATTTTTGTTGAGAAGGTTCATATCTGATCCAGTATCTAGCAAGCATTTAAATAAAACATTTGTGTGTTTATCTCTAGATTTATCTTGACATGATACTTTTGGAATTGGATAGTCAAGATTTTCATAGCATTTAGTCCGTGCAAATGGGTTGAGCGATGGGGATGCCTTTCTTGTTCAAGTGGTACATCTTCTAGTGGTGGAGGAATGGATTCCACTTGATCTTTTAAGGCTTTTATTTCTTTCCTTGCCCATGAATCAACTTTATATGAATCTTCATAAACCTCTTCATATTGCTTCATCTTTAGTTTGAGTTCAACAACTTCCTTCTTTAAGAAAATTACTTCTTTTGCAAGATCTATTAGAGAGGGATGTTGAAATTTGGTTTCCTTGTGATGTTTGATGAAAGACCTGATATTTCTTTCAAATGAATCTTCTAGAAACAATGGTTTAGTTCCTCCTAAGTGGGAAGATTCTGGATTTCTTTGCTTCTGTTCAGCTATCATAGTTTTCAAAAATGACTCTAATAAAGCCTTTTTCATATCTCCTTCTAGTAAGGATTTTATTTGGGCTAGAATTTGGGAAACTTGATCTCCTGTGTTGTGATACATGCATACCTTTATTTTTTCTCTGTGAGAGATGAAAGCAGAATCTGTCACAGATGAATTTTCATAGGAGAAAAAAATGGATTATCACGTTTACAATGATGGTTTAGAAGAATTTCTTCATCATCGGAGCTAAATCCAAAGTCTGAAGTTTTTGTAGAGTCAGAACAACATCCTTCATGAAGTAGATGGACTTCTTCTCTTTTGACAAAAGGATGGTGTGGGCACTGATTTGTTAAGTGATCATTTGCTCCACATCTGTTGCACTAAACCCTGTGTGCTAGTTGTTGTGTCGTTTCTGCACTAGATTTTTGATGTGCTTCTTTGGCCCTTTGTTCCGAGATTTTCCCTTTGGATATTCTTGAATTTTTCCCTTTTGGACAAGAACTTGCTAGGTGTCCAGTTTTTCCACAAATCCAGCATTGTACTTGTTGCCTTGCTTGGCTGGAATGTGTTTTCATCTTAATGTCTTCGGGCTCATAATAGTGAGTTTTTTGTCTATATCTGCCTCAGTTTGGAGGTTTTTTCTCTTTGAATGCCCTAAATTTCTTTTTTTTCCTTCTGGTGGGATCTGTGAGGTATAGGCCATATTTCTCACAAATAGATTTGCTATCAGGTAGGTGGGACAATTTTTGGATAGACTTATGGACTTTCATATTTATACATAGTCCAATTAGGGCTTTAGTGATAAGAGAATAAATTTCTCCCCAAGTATACATCTCATAAGGTAATTTGAAAACCTCTTGCATTTTGAGATATTCTACAAACTTACTAGGGATTACTGCAAGGTAGACTTGTTTCCATAAAAGATTTTGACTGTCTTTTACCTCAAATATTCTTTGAGTCCATTCTTTGTGGAATTCCTCATATTCAAACATTTTTCTACATTTGATATTCATTAATATCATTTCATGTTTGTTAGCCAATTCTTCTTTAGTACCACACCAATGTTCCAGATTGAGTGTGGTGAGAACTCCTATCATATTGTTTTGAGGAGTTCCATTGAGATGATAGACGACATCTCCTTGTTCATCCCTAAGTACCTCTGCTTCCATTTTTGTTATCATAATAGGTGAGGAGATAACTTCCCACCATTTGCTTAACGTTCCTGTGAAGCATTGTATCAAAGATTTACATGCTTCTGTCTCACTTTTGCCTTTCGTACACATGATTTTATAGGAGACATACATTCTGTCCAATAGTTTTTGGACTTGTCCTATGGATAGACCATCTATGTTTCATTCAGGAAACCAATATTCTGCAATTGATTGGGATTCATGCATTTTTCATTTTCCTAGAAGATCAGGTGCAGGTGGCCTATTCATATGATGTGGGATATTTTCATATGAATTTTTTTGGACAGAAACCAGAGATAGATTGGGGTTTGTGGAAGAAGAAGACGGATTTGGTTCTTCTTTTGGAAAATGAATTGGGAATTTCTTCTCGTTTGACTTTTCTTCGGGCTTATATACAGGGGAAACAATAGAAATCAGAGAGTGAGGGAGAATAAAATATTGGGGAATTGGTTTGTCAGGAGTAGTTTCCTTTTGCTTGATTTCTAACAGAGTTTTTCCGATAACTGAGAAGGCTTCCCCTAGTCCTTCCATCACTTCTTCATGATTTTTTATAGAATCCTCAGTTTTTTGTATCACTATGTTCTGTGTTTTTACAACACGGTCATAAATATCTGCAACTCTATCATTTATCTGATTTACTGATTGGGATATTCTATTTGTAGAGACCTGTAGGTCTCTAATATACCCTTTTCTAGCATAATCATTGGTCACAAATGTATGTGTGGCCATACCTCTAAGAGCAATATTTGTCCAATTTACTTGTTCTGATATGGACTAAACTCTTTTTTCTATTCCCGAGAGTTGGGTGTCTTCATCAGCTAATATTAGAGGTATAGCTTTGACATGTCTATTATTGTCTTCAAGAATGATGTCTTTAAAAGGTGGAAAGGTTGATGTGGATTCGACAGTTTTTCCTTCCAGGTTTTTCCATTCATGGCGAGTAGATCCTTCTTTCCCTCCTTCCATCATTTGGACTGTAGGATTTTGGGATTTTCTTTTCCATTCATAAAAAGAAATCCAGAGGCTATTTTCTGAAATATATGTTTGTCAGTCTTACGACAAAGTAGATTTTTCTTGGTCAGAAGTGGAAAGATTGAATTCAGAGGATTCAGGATGGCTAAAAAGGTCCCAATTAAGCATTTTCTCGATCCATGCTTCTTCAATGGTATCCTTGGGACATCCCATCATAATAGAATGAAATTCATGGATTTCTTCAATAGAAGGCTTTTGTAGGGATGGAGGTAAAGGATTGTTGAATCTACAGTCTGTGATGACTTGATCACATTGTTCGATATATCCTAAACCATATCTTGGAGTCCTTGGTGGCCTCATTCCTTTATAGATGTCTTGGAGTCGGGGATCTAGTGTCTCTATTTTAGGCATGTAAAGAATCATAAGACAGAATGAGGAGTTTTCATATGAAGTACTAAGTTCTTCAACATTCTGTATATTATGAAAAGACATAGACCTCTCCATGAAGAAAGTAATAACTATTACTGCTAAGAAAAGCAGGGCATTAAAGTCTAGTTCCTCACACCGAAGTGAAAGAATGTCAAATAGGCACCTGGTCGACTACTCAGGCAATAACTAGTTAGAACTTGAAAAGTCGCAGAAGTGGAAACCTTGTCTTTCAAAGGCCCGAGACTTCTGATACGGATTTTAGAAAGTTGCAAGAGTGGAAACCTTGTCTTTCAAAGGCCCGAGACTCTTGATACAACTTTCAAGATTAATTCTTATACCAATAAAACATATAACATAGAGAGAAGTTTGTTATCATACCCAGGTTGAAAACGTGGTTTGCTGTTGTTGAACCTCATGGTTCTACTAGACTTCCCAATGGAGCCTCTGGATATTTCATTAGCATTCCTTCATCAACTAAGGAATCAAACATCTCTATTCAACTTCCTTTTGTGTCTTCTCCCAGGACTTCTTCTCTTGTCTATACAGTCCAAAGCAAGATACTCAAGATAGAAGAATTGAAAAACAAAAGGTTTGAATTAAGGATAAATGAACAATTCAACCAAAGTCAAATACAACAGAAAATTCTAAAGTTGAGGAAGGAATTGGAAGAACAAATATGTTCAGAAAATCCAACTGCTTTCTGGCATCAGAAGAAACATGAAGTAATTCTCCCATATAAAGATGCCTATGAAGGAAAGCCATGCAAAAGTAGAGTTATCCCAATGAATGTTGAATATCAAAGACTATGTTCAGAAGAAGTAAAAGGCCTACTTCATAAAGGACTTATCAAAGAATCCATTAGTCCATGGAATTGTTATGGATTCTATGTTAATAAACATTCTGAACAACTTAGAGGGATTCCTAGATTGGTAGTAAATTATAAGCCTCTAGATAAAGTCTTGGCTGATGATACCTATCCTATTCCAAACAAAACAAGTTTGGTAACAAGAATTGTTGGAGCAAAGATTTTCTCTAAATTTGACCTAAAATCAGGATTTTGGTAAGTGGCAAGCCAAGAAGAAGACAAGTTTAAAACAACCTTCAGTGTCCCTGCAGGACATTACAAATGGAATGTTATGCCCTTCGGTTTAAAGAATGCCCCAGAAAAATTCCAAAGAGTCATGGACAACATTCTGAAACCTTATTTTGACTGGCTCATTGTGTACATTGATGACATACTTGTTTTCTCTCCTTCTATAGAACAACACTTCAAACATCTTGGTAAGTTTGTACAAGTTGTCAAAGATGCAGGTTTGGTTTTCTCAAAGAAAAAGCTTGAGCTTTTCTAAACTGAAATCAAATATCTTGGCCATATCATTCACAATGGTGAACTAACTCTGCAAACTCATGCAGTTGCATTTGCTGAAGATAAAATTACTGACAAAGTTCAACTCCAAAGGTTTCTTGGAAGCTTGAATTATATCAGTGATTTTTATAAAGGGTGTGCTCAAGACCACAAACTATTAAATGACAGGCTAAAGAAAGATCCAACGCCATGGACAATAGCACATTCAAAAGCTGTCAGAAATATCTCCCATTGCTTTATATCTCTGACGATGATCTTCCTAAAATTGTTGAAACAGATGCTAGCAATCTCGGTTGGGGAACCGTCCTTAAGCACTCTGACAATAACAGAAGAGGGTAAGAAAAGGGAAGAAATAGTTCAGTTTGCTTCCGCACTCTGACAAGCTAGTGAAAAGAATTATTCTGCCTTAGATAAAGAAATAAAAGCAGCTCTAAATGCTATACATAAGTTTGAAATATTTTTTATATATAAGAAATTTCTGCTAAGAACTCATACTGCAACTATGAATAAAGTTGCTAAGAACTGATACTGCAACTATGAATGAAGTTCTTAACAAAGAGATAAAAACTCCTAGTGATGCCAAATTTGCTAGGTGGCAAGCCCGGTTTAGCAATTTTGATTTTTCCATAGAACATATTAAAGGCACCACAAATAGTATCCCGACTTTTTAAGCAGAGAACACCTTCAGCAGGTCTCTATGATTATCTCTGTCCAATTGAGAAATGGATCAGAAATTCTAACAACTATTCCGGATACATTAAGTTGGGAAGAGTACTCAAAACCTCATTGGGAATTAAGAAGTACAAAATTGATATCTCCCATAAATCAATTCCATTGCTCAAGACTGGTCCCAGAAGTACGCAACAGGCAAAGTTCAAATGTTCTGATTCCTGTCATTTCGAGAGCTTCACAAAAGGCTGTTGAAGCGCAAGATGCTCTGTCCAGTAATTTTCATGACATCAAAAGAGACAGGGCCATGAGATAAAGGCGCTTGAATCCCGGCAAATAAGGCTTCAGACATGGTACTCCATCGATTATCTAATAACAAAGCTACAGCAAAAGTGTTCTGGCCTCTGCGATGAAGAGCTTTAATACCAATTCGGATTTGACCAATATGAACATACTTAAGCTTGGCATTCTTATATTTCTGAATTGCAGATGGAGACAGAAGAGGGATTTCAAACATTCCTTCATGATTTAAACGACACTGAATACTTTCTTCTTTAATATGAAGTCTTGTTTAGAGATAAAATGGAAGGCTCCGAGATTAGAATAGACATCAGAAAGATTTATAGGAGGGAGCTTCCATGATTCTGATGAAGAAGGGAAAGGAACTTCACAAATTGCCTCATTAACAGAAGGTCTGTTATGAGTCATAGACTCAATACGTTCTAGTTCTTCATAACTGTATTCTTCATCATTATTTATGATCCGGCTGGAGTCCATTTTTTGATCTGCCACTTTAGGTTGACTTACAGGATAAGGAGAGTATCCAACTGTAAGCGCAGGCTACCAATAAAAAACTGAACAAAATTCTAGAGATCTATTATCTGAGAAGATCTACTAACTGTATTCTTCATCATTATTTATGATCCGGCTGGAGTCCATTTTTTGATCTGCCACTTTAGGTTCACTTACAGGATAAGGAGAGTATCCAACTGTAAGCGCAGGCTACCAATAAAAAACTGAACAAAATTCTAGAGATCTATTATCTGAGAAGATCTACTAACTGTATGGCTCTGATACCAAATATTTCTCGCGAAAACACACAACAAATTGTGTTTTTTATTTTGTATCTATTTTAACATTAATAATAAAATAATAAAATAAAAATATTTTTTACACCTAGGTTGAAAGAAAGGCCTACACTTATTGGTAATGGGTACAATTAATTACCTTTTAATCTAAAATTCTAATCTGATGGTTAACAATTGAAGATGTTGGCATAGTTTTTGTCGTCCTCCCAAATCAATGAATGTGGTTTACTTTTCATAACTTCCTTGTATTTCTGAATGCATCCCTTAACCTGTTTATTTTTTAACATTTACCTAATCATTTTAAGAAATTACTGTAGCACTATATGATTGTCACGTTTAAACGATTAACCTTTGAGATTACCACTTTTAGATTTCTTCAACTGTCCAAGCTTTCATTTTTTCGCTGCCAGTGCGTTTGAGTCTCGCTAAGGGTCGCTAAAGGACTTGGAGACCGGTCGAGTTGGATTTCATCCCTCTCCCAGAAGGGCGAGTGCCTCGTGTATTATAATAGGAATATCAACTATCGATCGCTCACGTCTCCATCTTGTTTGTTTGCCGGGAGAATCAAGGGATTCAATAGCGACTTTAACGATGTGCCCGATTGATCGCCATTTCTCTCTCCCTCTACTTGAAATGTTGCTTTCGTTTTATTTCATTTTCTGTCTTTCCGATACTTTTCGCCTTTTCCAACCACAAATTAGAGGCTGTGTTAGTTTTGTATTGATTTTAGTATTAATAATAAATACATAATAAAATAAAAATAGTTTGATATACAAAATAGTAAATAGATTAGAATAATTTTAGAAAAAAATTCTAAAATTAAATTTTATCTTAATGATAAGTTTAATAAAAAATTTCTTAAAAATTTTCTTAATGATAGGTTTAATGTTTTTGGGAACAGAAATTTAAATTTTTACATACTTATATAAAATGAGTTAATAAGTTAAAATTAGTTTTTCCAAATTCATAAATATGAAATTACAAATCACTTTAATGAATATAAATCATAAATATGAAATTTTAAATTAAGTCTAATGAATCAAAATCATTAAATATGATTATTTTTTATTATTTATGCAAAGAAAACCAATATCATATGAACTTTATTATGAATCTATACATAAAAAAAA
>ML791595.1:624350-656379 GCA_009831015.1 Picea engelmannii
CAAAAATACCAAGTTAAGCATGGGACATTATGAGACAAACAATCACCCCAGTTGAAGTTTCCAAGTGCATTTTCATAATCTTTGTAATTAAAATGTATTCTTGTATACACAAAATATTATACAGGTAAACAAATAATCACCAACGTTTGAAATAACCAACTCTCTTTGATAACCTTTGTAATTAAAATGTATTATATATATATATAGAACGTATTATAGGGAGTAGGGCATAGAGCATAGTCTTACGTGCTCTCCATCACATATCAATATCTGAAACTTTTACACAACAAGGGGAGTTGCAAAGGCAACAAGTCCTTGCCTTTGTCCGGTTGAGATTTGGAACAAGAGAACTTGGATTTGAAAAAATGAAAATATCGAAAACATTGGCAACATGAAGAACTAAAAAGATCAAGTCTATGTTCAAGCACGTGTGTTGTAGATATAACCACTTGCAGAAATATATCAAGTCTGTGTTGCAACGAAAGGAGGAATCTGATAGTAACCAGGTATATCGAAGGAGGAAGCTAATAGTAACCATGTATATCATATATTGTTTTGAAATATAATTTGATATTCCAATTCACTTATCAAAGAAATGAGAAAAATATAACAATAAAACGACAGTCGTGCATGTGCTAAGAAGAATGTGGATGTTATGAATTACTTTGACTTAGAATTGGTGTTTGGATTGGAATTTTCATTATTGTATTAAGTTGTAGAGATATCTAGATGAGTATACAGGTGAGTCATTATCTCTAATGTCCAATCTATTTGGATTTATCAATTTCAGTTATTTGTTGCATAGGCCTTTTTAATTGGAATTTGTTGAACAATCTTGTTGGTTGATTACTTGTAACCTTTTGAGGTTATGAAAATAGAACAAGCATGAATTGTTGAATGGAATGTTAGAGAACTCTATTGAATGAAAATGTGATTCGAATTTTTCATATTTCAACATACCTGATATGCTTGATTGAGGAGATTGAAACTTTACCCTTAGAGTTGCATATACCTTGAAGTTTTATTTCTTGGGCATTCTGTCAATGTGGCATGCTAGTTATGATGAATTTCAAAATCATTCAAGTATTGAAATGCATAAAGGGTTGATGAATTATAAAAGAATGGCCAATGTAGACATTGTAAAATTAATTAAGAAAGACCACACATTGACAAATTAATTAAAGTGAGAATATATGACAAATATGAATAACAATTGAGGCGATATTGGGGATAATTTGAACTATTTTACATCAACAAAACCTGAAATCCATTGAAATTTGAACTGTTGACAAGTATCATGTAATTTCTCATAAAGAAAAGAATAAATAGATTTAACGCTAATTTTTATTTTGTATTTTGGCCAGGTGCTGCAACTTTATAATTACAATTCGATTAAAAACCATTGCGCATTCAGATAAACTGACAACATTATGCATTCAGATAAACTGAAAGATGACAACAATGTTCGGTGTTTTCATAACAGTTGGGTGATTTCCCGTAGCCAAATGGCTTATGATTTGAAATATATGATGCATGTATATACTCCTCCTTTCACGCATTTACAAATTTTAAGTGTAGATACCAAGTTCCATTGATATCAATTCGCTCTCACCAGGAACCATATGCCTATGTGTTGTGCGACTATCTGCTTTCTTTGTTTCCTGGAGATAGAATAATCTTCTTTCTTTGTTTCCTGGAGATAGAATAATTTCTCGTCGGGAGAATGCTTTCTTTGTTTCCTAGAGATATACCAATTTCTTGGGAGGAGAATGTCGATAGAACCAATGTACATATAGAACTTTGGTCTGGTGATGGTCTCTTCTTATTCAATAATTTATTGGTCATCCCATAAGCCCAAAGCAAGACTGGGATGCGCTCATCCCAATCATCCCAGTTTGCTAAGAAAACCTGGCCTAGAACGAAATAATATGAGAAGTCAAAGGTAGATTCTGTTACCAGAAATCGTGCAATGGGAAGTATCGGTAGTGTGTCCACCAAGAGAGAAGAACAAGGTCCTTCACATTTAAACATTTGCTCGTGAAAGAGGACTTCAGCTGCTATGAATTTGCAAAAGCAGGAGGAAGGTTTAAAGTAACTAACCTCTTCTTACCTACTATGGTGCCCGGTTGCACTATTAAGAAACATGTTTATAAACAGGTTCAATCTCATCCTTAACAGGTTCAATCTTGTCCTTATCTGTGTAATTGGAAAATTAGTGAGATTGAACCCATTTTCATTGGAAGGGGATATCTTTTGAAACCCTATCTTATAAGGTCATAGAATGCTAATTATTCTTGTTTCCTGAAATTATAAATTGCAAATTAGTGAGCTATCCTAGAATGGTAAATAATGTTTTATTTCGAGTTTGATCATATATTCAAATAGATATAAGTTAGAGGCTTACCAGAGAGATGAATCAATCATTTCTTTCTCAAGATCGCCAATTCTCCAAGAAATAGATATGGAGCTCAATCTGTGCTTGATGGCACATGATCCTTCCTATAAACTAGCACTTAGAATTGGCTCTCTGACTGAAGGATTTCAATCTCAATATCGAACGGGTGGAACTGAAGGATATGGAACTAGAGAATCTGAAACTCCCATTGCGGGAAGAAAGAAGAGGTCATAGTGTGGTACCCCGACTCCTCTCTTATCCTCTTTTCTCGCACGCAGGAGGGAGACTTAACTACCCTCCTACCTCCCCATTCAATTAGTTTGGATGGCAATAGAGCCTTGAGTATTTATAAAGTGAAGTTGAAGAGGAAAGCCGGGGCTACCATAGAATCTAGCAGGGAAGCTAGTACTGGCACTGAGTGAGGTGATGGTCACAGGCATGAGCAAGGTCACAGAATTTCCAGGTCAAAAGCACACGATGGAAAAGAACTCACTGGCAAGACAAAAAAACTGCGCTAACGCTTTTGATAGTGCTATAGGTTGGTTTGAGTGGGTTCAATCTCATCAAACTTGCATGATCAAAGCACAAGGTGCACAAGCCACACATACAACATAATTTGGTGAGATCAAGAGAAATTGGTACTGGGTAAGCAAGGTTAGCTAGTTCTAGGACTGATAAATTGTAGGAGTACGCAGTTTCTCTTTCCTTGCACATGAAAATTGCAAGCAATACTAGGTAGGAAGAGAATACGAGGTAGGAAAAGAATTGCAAATTCCAAGCAATACTTGGTAGGAAGAGAATTGCAGGCAATATGAGGTAGGAAGAGAATTACAGGAATATGAAGTAAGAAGATCCAGTGATAAAGCACATGGGCACAACACATGGGAAACATGCGAACAACCATAGGCAACGTGCCACAAGGTGGTTGGTCAAGGGAATTCCAATGTTTATGATTGGAAAAACCGTTAAACTTTTAATGTCAAGAACTAATGCTAGATTAAAATCTAGCATTACTTGAGTTCGACAAAATTCCTCATGATATATGCACTTCAAAGTGATTTTAAGCTAAGATATGGTTTGGGCTACCTTGGGAAGAGGCCAAATAAGACCTCAAAATTAAAACTTTAGACTCAAAAGCAAATTCCCATTGAAAAATTACATTACCTTGTTTAAACTTTGGTTAAAGTCCTTGGTTTCCGTGCTATACTAATAAAACACTTGAAAACCAATTACTATTAGTCCTTACATCTCGAAGGAAAAGGACTAATAAGATAAACTTTGTTGCATTTTTATTAGAGTGTTATTTGGTGCTTTATATTAATGTTTATGTGCCCATAATTTCATAATTTCACAAGTTTTTTATGATAATTATTCTATGTTTAAGTTATTTTAAATGTTTAAGTTATTTTAAATTGTTAACTTGGATCATAGTTATATATTGAAAACAATGTAATAGACAAGTTTATATTTTCTTCACCTTTATGACTATTAACATAATATCATTTTTATAAAATTAATTTTTTTATAATATTTTATAATAACAAAATTTATCTTTTAATATTATAAATTAACAATAATTATAATTATATTATGTAGTGTTAAACTGGTGGTATTAACATTATTTATATTAAATGATGTTAAAGTAGTGGTAATGTTCATTAATATTAATGAAAATGGTGTATATTAAATTGGAAAGTATAATAACATGGTGTTAAATCTTTCTTTTTTACATTAACATGTACAAACATAATTTAATTATTAAAAATGATATATTGTAAGTTGACAAGTATGTCAATAAAGTGGTTCTAATATAATATTCTTGTTTTTAATCCCCATTTTAGTGATGTATATTGTAGATATGATATTTGGTCATGGGTCAAGTGATATAATATGTAAACATTGTATATCAAAAATAATAAATAAAATGTAATGTCGATTGTATATGGATAAAGACGAAGTCATGGGGGCTAAGTTTTCCACAAGAGAGGAGGGGTCTAAGGGGGTTTTATTCATGTGTTTTAAATCCCAAGCCATTCCTAAACATATTGTTTTGCATGAACCTTCTAATTTGTTCCTTGAGCATATGAGAGACGAATCATTGAATGCATATAAGAGGGTGGGTGTGAGAAGTCAAATTCGTTAGTTATTGAGAACATGAGACTGGAGTACAATCAACATTGGGGAGAGTGAGAGTCAACTTGCTTGGGGGAAACATGGAAATTCATATGGAAAAAGAGAGGAGTTTTTACAAACAGATTTTGGGAAACAAGTAGGAGGAGAGCATGGAAGTTTGAAGGAAACCATAGTGGGCATGTGTAGTGGTTGTTTTGGAGATGTAGAATGCATGAAGAGGCATATTGTTAGGTATCTAGAGTCAGAATACGTGATAGAAATTACCCTACTAGTAATGAGCTTGTGGTTGTGCATTTTTCATTGCAAATGACATCTTTGGAGTCCCTGGCAAGAGATAATCCTAGCTAACTTGTGTTGGAGCCTTGGAGGGAAGTGGGAAGGCCTGAGGGGCTATGTGTAGTGAAGGGGAATCCCATTCTTTGGGTTGTTCAAGTTGATAGGAAGAGAGATGGAAGATTGAGATAACTTTAGGAAAAATTAGTTGGTTGTGGGAGAATTTAGCCTGTGAGTGGACAATGGAGAGATATCCTCTCTAGTTGATTCCTAGCCCCAACTTAGGGGTGGATTGTTATTGATATTTGGAGAAAATATTCTATGGTTGGGTGGAATGTTCGTCCTCTACATTTGGTTGCACAATCGTTATTAAAATATAAGTGTTTTATCTTTGTGTCTTACTTTTATTATGGTTTCTTTTGCTGTGTAGTACTCTGTGTTTTGAGTGAATTATCAATCATGGGTGAGTTGAGACCTCACACTTTATGGGGAATCTATTACACACCTAAATGTCACACCACCAAATGTCTCACTTAAATGTAATAAGTTTCGTATGCACCTTACTAAGTTTCACATGCACCTTACTAAGTGTCACAACTTTGACACCGTGGAAGAACATTTGTCATAATACCTAGTCATTGTGGAGGAGAACAAAACATCATGAGAAGGTCGAAACAATGCATTTTACTTTGAGATTTGGACCATTTTGGAAGGTCAATGCTCCCCTGCCCATGTATAGGGAGTGTTGTCAATGCTCTGTGCTCAAATTTTGGGGAGCATTGAAGTGGTTAGAGAGAGTTATGGATAGACCACCTTATTCTAAGGGTTAGTCCTGAGAACATGAATTCAAGGATTCAAGTCATATCTCTTTGCTCCATCCTAGGCACCACATCCCAACTTATGGAGCTAAATCCTCAACCATTTCCCAAAATAGTTCATGGTGGTTAAGCCTCCAACTCCTATATAATGAGGGAATTTTGGGTGAAAAGGGATGAGAATCCATGAGAGCATCATAATTATGATCTTGAGAAATTCAAGAGAGGGATGGATAGGATAGTTTGGAGGAGTTGTTGCAATGCCAAAGTTGGATTGTAAGTTCTTCACTACGGCTTTCTATTAATACATAACTTGTCCTATTCCCTTCATGTTTTGTGTCACTTGTCACACGCATGTCTATTATTGTTAAATTCATCATAGATAACTGTATTGTCACCTAAAATATAGAGTAGAAGAAAATAGATTCATCTTTGTTCATTGCAGGTCCTATCTTGCGCCTAGGAGCTTAGTCAGCAACGTCAAAGGATAAAGAACTGAGGACAACCATCATAAAAAGGTAGGTCATCCATCTCTTTCATGTTCATATGATTGTTGAAATAGGTCTAAAGGGAAGGGGTCTTGATCCAAAGGGGGGTTTCACCTGTCCACAGGGGGAACTTTACCATAACAATCATATTTTGTTGTGTATGAGTATGACTAAGATGTATTTAGCTTAATGGTATCATAAATTTTAAAATTGTTCTGGGTTTAGTAGTGGGGAACACCAGAGATTGGTATTAGAGCCACAAGTTCAACATCGAACCTCCATGGGCCAGAGTCAACATGTTGAAGAATATTTTGTAATTGAAAAGTTAAGAGGAGATATGAAAATTGGTTATTAGAACTCCTAGTCAAAGATTTGGAAAACTGGTCGAAATTGGGATTTGTAGAATGATCATGGAAAAAATAGGTGAAATTGGGAAGAAGCCTAAAATTTTGAAGGAAAAATTCACTGATAAATTGGTGTGGAATGATGGATTATGGGTGAAAATATCGAAAAAACATTATTAGGGATAAATTGGTCATAAGAAGCTCATTTACAAAGTTTTTGTGGTAGCATGTGAGATTTTTTTTTTTCTTAAGTACCTTTAAACCAAATTTAATCAGAGTCGTCCGATCAGATCATCCCCAGCTGTCTGATATGTCAATATTAAGAAATATTGTTAGTCATCATGCATAATTAACCCTGATTTTAATCAAGTCTATTGGATTGAATATATCCTAGTCATTAGATCTATTATGATTAAGTGGTAGGGGTGGTAGAACTCGAAAAATCCATAAAAAAATTTAAGTAAGATTTTATGAAAAAGTTGGATGCGAGATGGTCGAAATGGGAAGTGGAGCCATGATCGTGTCATAATCCAAAAATTCAGAAAACACTTTAAGTTCTCTTTTTGTAAAAAGACAGATGTTGGATGGCAGAACCTGGAAGTGGAACTATGACCATTCAATAATGTAGAAATTCAAAAAAATCATTTAAGTGAATTTTATCGAAAATTATGGATTTCAAATAACTGAGGCATGTTCCATGTCACTAGTGCCACATCAAAATTCCATGTCAATGGAGTGTCCTATCAACAAGGCCACGATGGAACGTCATGATGGTGGAAAAAGGAAAGTTTTGGAAATGATGGAGGCTAGATGGTGGAACTAGGAAGAGGAACTATGACCGCTCAAGAATCCAAAAATATGGGAAAGTATTTAAGTAAGTTTTATAGAAAAGACAGATGTTGGATGGAAAAATAGGGAAGTGGAACCATAACCATTTGGAAATACAAAAAAAATATTTGAGTGAACTTTTATTGAAAGGCCAGATAAAGGTGTCGAACATTGATTCATGTTGGAACCTTGACCATCCCATAATATAAAAATGTGAGATTTCTAAATTTTTTCATTAGAAGGGCCAATCAAATTCAGATGATATGAATATCCAGGAATTTGGAATGCGCCATAAGCCCCTTACTTGAATGAAAAGTTGGATCCAAATTTCTATCAATAACAATCACATTAATCAATTTTGATGTCATATGAAATATTTTCTTGGGATTGACCAATGAAGGGATTCCATAAGGACCTAGAATGAGACACTAACAAACACGTCAACAAAAATAGAGAATTTACAAAAATAAATCGAATCCAAAAACTTGTTTTGGCTATAACATTCATAATCAGACAGAATTTTTGGGGTATGTCTATAGTGACAAGGGCTACAAGAATGCAAGTGAGGGCCACTGGCTAATTGTACTTAAATTTTCTAAAAAATGTGAATTAATGTTTTTTTAAAGATATGGGTCCTCCTCAATAACCGTAAGCTTAGATAAAGGTGAAATTTTGATTGATATCCCAAAAATTAGGAATGAAGATAGCCATTTGGGCTCCTAAAAAATTAAAAAAGGACTTGGTATGGGGATACTGAAATAGTGCAATATCCACTACTCCAAGGGGTGTTTCAGGGATTTTTGGAAACTTTATAGGAGATAAAGGGACCCCATATCACCAATATAGATATCCAATTTTGGCTAAAAATTCCAAGTCCGAAGAAAGTGCAAAAGTGTAAAGTTGTCAATTCTAGATTGATACATAATTTTGTTGGAGCATCAGATTCCAAATCTGAAAGTTGTTGTGTATTCCCAATCATAAATCATATATGTTCCTAATATAAACGTTTTTTTTTATTCTTGACCCTTTTTCTATTACAGGGGAAAAAGATGGTCCCTCAACAAAATTTCATTAGCGAGGACAGATCACAAATGAGTAGAAATTGGAAAACTGATTTAAAGGAGAATGTATCTAAATAATCATAATTGTATTCCAATGCATGCATACCTCATAAATTTAATTGAAGAATGAACTATAATCTAATTAATGGAATATTTTACAATATGCATGATTCTAACAATAATTGTTACATGCATATTTTTTGCAGAATTAGAGATGCATGAAAGCATATTTGGTTCCTATATGAGAACTAGGTATATGGAGGATGCCCAAGGATATTACAATGATGAGGAGGAGCTCAAAGGTCTACATGTCAACATGGGAAATGTAGAGACTAAGTCCAATGGAAGAAGTAGGGTGGAGCTTGTGGACATGGATGAAACTATGAGGATCATGCACAGAGAAGTGTAGAGCTATAGGGAATACAATGAAAGGATGATGAGGGCTCATGAGGAGTTCCTACAGTGTCTGAATATGCTAGAGAGATAAGTCAATAGGGATTATAGCACAAAAAAAGAAGCTAGTGATAAACAAGTGGAAACATCTAGATCTCATGATAAGAGGGGTGGCCACACAAAATATAGGAAATCAAGGAGTGTGACAAGAAATCATCATTCACCAAGACAATCAACTAGAAGAGAACATGCATATTCAGGGCCAGAGAATATCCCAAGTGTGCCCCCTATTAGAAAGCAGAGGAAAAGGCCCAAGTCAGATACTTTGCAATAAGAGCTTAGCAAGCTCAAGCCACCAACTTTTGATGGAGAACATAGAAGAGGAGAAGAGGTTGAATCCTATTTGTTGGGAATGACTAAATATTTCTAATTCCATGATGACTATGTTAGCACTTTGTAAATTTGTTCGGCTGATAAAATAAACGACAGAGGTAACCTACAAACCAACTTTAGAACTCGGTACTAGCCTGCTCATCTTAGAGAGGGCTCTCTCGTGTCACATGTTATTTCTTTGACAATCAATGGCTAGTTTTTGTTGTTTTGGGGTTGTTTTATAAATTTGCTAGCAAGGAAGGGGAGGGACACTTAGGGCTATGGAATCAAACTTTTGAAAGTGAATGGAAACATTGACTGTCCAATAGAATTCTCCAGAGGATAAAGGATAAATGAGGCGATGAATCTGAGTTCTAAATTGTAATTTGTAGAGTGTAAGAAGAAAGGATAAAACACGTAATTGCATCAGAGTATTAATGAAATGAATTCTGAATTAGTTAGGAAGAACTTAACACAATTTAAATTGCTTAATCCAAGAGCATCACAAGATCAATTATGGGCCTTTAACTATCCAATTTAAATAGAAGACAATATAAATGGAATAAAAAACACAGGAAATGCATACAAAGAGAGAAGACAAAACTCATCACCACCATTAGAATCTTTTCATGGAGACTTCAAAGACTTATGCATATGTATTCTATTCAGCTTCAGAAAATTACATTCAACTTCAACCAACTAAATTGTTCCCTTGCACTTCTGCCAACATGAATACATTTGGAACCTCTAATACTTATACAATTCGAGTTCCTTCGGTTTGAAACCGATTACAATGGTTGAACTGAAACGTTTCAACTTCTAACAACTAATTAAAATAATTACAAATGATAGTTTCGGTATGGGAACCGATTACAATTATTTAATAAGGAATTTTTTTATGATCCAACTGTCGATCCCTCTGACACTTCAAATCCTTCCTTTGACACTTGTTCCATTCTGGTCTTCTGTCTGATCTACCATCTTCAGCAACACTTGGACATCATTTACAGGACCCTGGAAAACTACACTTTGTTTTACCCAACTATATTATCTCCTTCCATTGCAAGTCAGAAGGGATATCATAATCCATCATCTCTTTGATTAGGATCTCCAAGTCAATGCATGATGCATATGTCATGACTGGTAGTCCAATCTTCACTGTTTTGAACTGATTCAAAATCTCGAAATTTGTAATCAAATGTTCAACTAGGGTTGCTCCTTTCAGGTTTTCCTTCATGTTTTCAAATTTGGAGTGATCCATTATGCATTGAGTGAGGTGAGAGTTGTATTCTTATTGATCATATAAATTTCCTTTACCATCCCAAAATGGTGGGATGCCTTTAATAAACAATTATTCAAAGAGGTCCTTGAATTCTTGCACACTTTGTTCCATCTGTGTTTCCTTGGTTTGGACTAATTTTAGCAGGTTATGTTTAGCAATAACCCTTATGGCCTAGATGATCAATGTAGTTCTATATTAAACCCAAATGGTTTGAAGTTATGTAGTAGGGATGGAGTTTAGCAGGTTTATGACATTTTGGGCCCAGTCTTATGGTTTCTTTGCTAAGGTCTCATTTACAACAGTGCACCTGCTTCTAGTTGTGATGGCCATGTTGTCTTTATGATTGATGAAGTTTAAATACACTCTGAACTTGGCAACTTCAACAGCTATAGAATCCCAGATGATGTGATTGGATCCCTGCAACAATCATTTTCCCCTTAATCTCATTTTCATATTGCTATCATTTCCTACGAGAGTTGATTATCCTTCTGAAATTGAGCCATTATTTCATCCTTAGCTTTCAATTCCTTCTTCAATTTCTCTATGTCCCCCTTTAACCCCTTGATTTCCCCTGCCTTCAGGCTAACTTGTGCCATAACATGGACAAGTCCTTCAATGCTTGTCTTAGCTTCTGCAACAGAAGACAACTACAACTTTGTTCAACAATTATGCCTGTCATTGTGTCTAATTCACCTTTTTCTATTCTATCCGCAATACCTTAACCTTGTAGTTCAATGCTTGTTGTCGAAATGCTTCTTTTTCCTGTTCTAGAGAAACCAATTATGTTGTTTGTGGATTCTTTGTGGTAGACATTTTGAGTTTCTTCTTCAAGATTTGAATCAACTTGTCTTTCTGTTAAATGAGGATTTCACCCCTTGAGTGCCTTTGGATTCTAGCCTCTTGAACTGAGTCTACCAAGCTCTGTTGGATGCCTTTTCTTGCCTCAACTACCCTTCCAATTTTATTGCATAAGATGACAGCTTTGAATTTTTCAAACTTAGACCCAAGTAATCAGAATACAACATATCACTGGTATTCTTATGGAACTTGTGTTTGTCTAGAGAACTGATGTTGTTGTACTTTATCTCGATCTCAAATACTTTGTCTTCATCTGAAATTGATATATTTAAGGTCCTCTTCTCTATATCTCTTACTATGAACATAGAAGACTTGTGCTGAGAAATATTTTCCACTTTACGGACTAACTCCCTCATCTCACCCATAGCCATGTTTCCTTTCTTAGCATATTGTTTTTCCAAATCTTCTTTATATTGATAAGTTGCTCTGTATGTCTTATCAAAGATGTGTTTTTTTTGGCTAAAAGTTCTTGAGATGCCTTCACTTTGGAGCTTACTTCCCTTCTCAATTTCTATAGTTTTGGTACCACTCTCCACCATATCCATATTCACTTGTTCTTTAGGCTCTTCCTCCTCTAGATCCACTATCTGTGGGGACTGTGTAATCTTCATCTTATTAGGGGAAGTCTGCTGATCACTGGTGCCCAATGGCCTCTGAAATGCTTCTTTTGTTGTAAACACTTACTTTAGGAACTTTGAATATCAACTTCTAAGGAGATTGTTGTGTTTGACTCTATTGCTGGGTTTCCTCCACTTGTTGTGTTTGAGCTAGTTGCAAGAGTGCTTCCATATCAACACATACTTCTAGATTTGCCAACTTATCAAAACCCTCAACATGTCCATGCTCATAAGGGGTCTGCTTGTTCATCAAAATTCTCTTGGATATGATCTGATGTGGATCATATCTTCTTCCATGTAGCTGTGAAAAAACAAACTCTTTGAGCTTTGCTTGAATCTGAGATAAGCATGATCTAGTTTTGACAATCAAAGGTCCAATGATGAAAGGGAATTTGAGATTGGAGGCTTTGTGAAATTTCAAGAAATGTGTTGTCTCAGATGTGATTATTTTCCTGATTAATTCAAGGGAAAAGACTTTGGGTGTCAGATGTTTATATTATGGTAGCTTCGGGAGGTATGAACCTCTATTGTGACCTTTGACAAGATTAGAATGTTCTGGGAAGAAGCAAAGAAATGAAGAAAACCCTAGATGAGATGTCGACTGAAGAAAGATAATTAAAATGAATTTATTAGTACCCAGAGAAAAGTCAACCCATGCAAGTCTTCCAGGAATACTATAAATACAGGGAACTAGTCTCTCATTTGACACACTTCTCAGAAACACATAAATCCATTTTATGTGCACTGCAGTCTAGCAGTCTTGTGCACAAGTCCCGGGGAAGGTGTTGCGCTAGTTTTGGGTGTGACTATCTGATTAACCTGGTTACTTATTTCTTGGTGCATTATCCTTGCTTGGCTATTGTATTTCTACCAAGATTCTTCTCTTTGTCAAGGTCAAGGTGCTCTGAGGATGGATTTGGCCTATGGTTGGGTGACAAGGGTATTGTCAATGGTAAAACGAGCACAATCCTTAATATTCTAACAGGTTATGGGCCCACTCCTCCTTCATTCAGTATAAACACTGGAAGGAAGCATAGCCACTAGTATATGGAGCTCGTTGAGGAACTTCCGGTAGGGTTACTAGCACGAGCAACTTCCAAAACACCGCTGCTAGGGTTACTAGAAGAAGCAGTTGTAGAAACCCTAATCTCAAATCCAACACCTTTTGATGGAGCATCTCACTCAAGGGGGAGATTTTCAGATGTGCCCTAGTTCAAAGCACCTTTTGGCTATCCCAGAAGACAAAAACATCAGAGTTGAAGTTTTGGATCAAAGCATGACCAACTACCAGTCAATTGAAGACATGAGTGAAACGATCAGTCTTTTTCACTACTCATCACTCACTGGAATGATTGAAGATGAAATGTGGATAATCGATAGTGGAGCTTCTAGGCACATGACGGGAGATCAAGCCAGAATCTCAAACCTAAATGAGAAGAAGACATCATACAAGGTAGAGCTTGGAGACAAAAGCACTTACCCTGTTGAAGGATTTGGACAAGCCTCTATCAAGTTGAAATCAAGTAACAATGTTCACTTAAGCAATGTTTTATATGTACCTGGCTTAGAAAAGAATCTTGTATCGATATCTTGCCTAGAAGACAAAGGAAACATAATAGCTTTCGTGGATGGAAAATTATTATCATGGCATAAAGACTCCAACATAGAGAATGCTAGGGTTATTGGAAGTCATGAAGGAAATTTGTATAGACTACTAGAACAAAATGAAGAAGCTCTCGTACATGACGAAGTCAACCCTAATGAACTTTGGCATAGAAGGTATGCTCATATTAATTATCAAGCATTACTCTTTCTCAAAAAAATGGTTGAAGGAATACCAGAATTAAAAACTACACATGAAGGAATTTGCAAAGGATGTGCCCTTGGGAAGAATATCAAGAAACCATTCCCAAGCAGCCACAATAGATCTAAGGAGATCCTTGATCTAATACACTCAGATGTTTGTGGTCTAATGCCAGTTAGATCTCTAGGAGGATCTCTTTACTACGTAATATTCATAGATGATTATTCAAGAAAGACTTGGCTATATCTACTGAAGACAAAAGACGAAGTATTCAGCAAATTCCAAGAATTCAAAGAAGAAATAGAAAACCTCATGAAGAAGAAGATCAAGACTTTAAGAATAGATAATGGAGGAGAATACACCTCGAAGAAATTCGTTTCATTATAAAAATCAACAGGGATTAGGAGGGAGCTAATTGTTCCTCATAATCCTCAACAAAATGGTGTAGCAGAAAGAAAAAACAAATCTATTGAAGAAACAGTAAAATCCTTACTAAATGATCAAGGTCTATTCATGTTCTTATGGGGAAAAGCAGCAATGACGACGATATATGTGCAGAACAAAAGTCCTCATCATATATTGAATGACATGACACTAGAAGAAGCCTTCTCAGGTAAGAAACCTAATGGGGAAAATCTAAGAATATTTGGATGTCCTGTTTACTCTCACATTCCCAAGGACAAAAGGAATAAACTAGAACCCTCAGGAAAGAAGGGGATATTTGTAGGATACAATGATTCATCTGAGGCCTATAGAATATATATTCCAGAACAACACAAGATCGAAGTCAGCAGAGATGTAACATTCAATGAAAAGATGGCCTTCAATAAATCCATAGAAGAAACTCTTGAAGAAGAAGAGATTGAAGAACCTAATGAAGAAATAACAGAAAACAAAAATGATGAAAAGGAACACCCTGATCATCCTATGGAACCATGTGAAAACTTTGATTCATTTATCGTACCTAAAACCAAGAAATGACCATCTAGGCTTGAAGCCACCTTACAAGACGCAAAAATACTCAAGGTTCCAGAAGGAACATTCAGAAAGAGTAAAAGACCTAAAATAATCTCAAGTTATGCAGCATACATGACGAAGCTTCTAGATGAGGAACCTACCACATTTGAAGAAGCATTTCAAAAGGGACAATGGAAGAAGCTATGACAGAATAAAATCAATCCATTATGAAAAATGAGGTATGGGAAATCGTACCTAGACCTAAAGAAAAATCAGTGGTAACTTCAAAATGGGTATACAAGATCAAACATGCAGTAGACAGAAGAGTGGATAAATATAAGGCAAGATTCGTAGCCAGAGGGTTCTCCCAGAAGGAGGGAGAAGATTATGATGAAACCTTTGCTTTGGTGGCTAGATATACTTCCATCAAAGCTATGATATCTCTTGCTTCTTCCATGGGATGGAACTTACATCAGATGGATGTAAAGACAGATTTCCTCAATGGAGTTATTGAAGAAGAAGTATATATTGAACAACCTCAAGGGTTTGAGGTACATTCCAGAGACACTCACATGTGTACATTAAAGAAAGATTTATATGGACTCAAGCAAGCTCCAAGGGCTTGGTATGATAGAATGGATAGCTATCTAACAAGACTTGGTTTCTCCAAGAGTCATGCAGATCCAAACATTTACTACAAAGTTGTGGACAATGCACCTATAATTCTACTACTATATGTTGACAATCTATTCATAATAGGTGAAGAGTCTCTTATCATCCAATGCAAAAAGGAACTAGCTTCTGAATTTGATATGAAAGATCTAGGTCTCATGCATTATTACTTGGGACTAGAAGTATGGTAGAAGCGTGGTGAAGTATTTCTTGGTCAAGGAAAGTACGCAATAAAGATACTTCAGAAGTTTGGAATGATGGATTGCAAATCCATGGATGCTCTTATGACTACATATATAAGAAAAGTAATTGATCCAGATTATGATCCGGTAGATCCATCATTATATTGACAATTGACTGGGTCATTGATGTATTTGGTAAATACTCGACCAGACATTTGTTTATTCATGAATACATTAAGTCAGTTCTAGGTGGAACCAAGGCATGAGCATTGGATAGTTGCAAAACATGTCCAAAGATATATTTGTGGGATAATAAACTATGGGTTAAGATATACCACATCCAGTGATATACAACTTCATGGATTTAAAGAATTAGATTGGGCAGGAAGTGCAGAAGATAGAAAGAGTACTTCTGGTATGTGTTTCATCTTGGGATCCACTATGATATCTTGGGGGAGAAGGAAACAAAAGTTTGTCATACTCAACACAAAAAAATCACAGTATATCACAGCATGTGAAGCATGCATATAAGCAATATGGCTAAGGAATTTAATCTTCGATTTATTTGATCAAATTCCAGAATCGACCATAATACATTGTAATAATCAAAGTTGTATAAGATTATCAGAACATCCCATTTTTCATGAAAGGTCGAAACACATTGAGATCAAATACTAATTTATTCGAGATAAAGTCTAGGAAGGAGAGGCAAAGCTTCAGTATATACCCACAGATGAGCAGACAACAGATATCCTGAAAAAACCTCTATCCAGAATAAAGTTTGCATATTTCTGAGAGAAGATGGGGATCATGGAAATAACTCCCTTAGCTGAAAGGGAAGAAATGAATCTCCAGGTTGGGAGGGAGCACTGAAAATATTATTGAAGACATTTATTTTTCGAGATTGAAAAATAGTTCATCTTGGATAGATTCTTTCATGTTCGAAAAGTGGATTGATATTTCTGACAAACAACGATTTTCCATTGTGGTTAAAATGGGAAATGGTCCAGATTGTTGATGTATCATAGACAATGACTTCCCATTGTGGTTAACATGGGGAGTGGGCTAGGGCAGTCTCTCTTCTTGAGGGTTACTCAAGAAGACTGGTCTGCCTCGCCGAACAATGATTTCTCATTTTGGTTAACATGAGGAATGGCCTATTTTGGAGGTTGATGTAGGAAAATCTTTTCCTCTTGTGGTTAACAGAGGAAATGGTCTGGACAGTCATTCCTTAGGGTGTATTCATTCTCTCCAAGTTGCACTTTGTTTAGTGCCAGAGGAATGGCCCAGGGTGGGGAATGGTCCAGGCTCAACAATCAGGGAAAGACATTCCTTAGGGAAGATTCATTCTCTCCAGGTTACACTTTGTTTAGTGTCACAGGAATGGCCTAGGGTGAGGAATGGTCCAAACTCAGAAATCAGAATAATCATTCTTCCTTATTTGAGAAGAATAGGGCAGATATCCCATCGTTGATGTTCTGCTCATAGGGCATATATTCTTTCAGATCTCACAGATGTGAGTGAAAGATTGGCCCAGATGATCCAGTTTATTTTAACAATATTTTCTATGTAGGTTGACATCAGATGATTGTTATGGAGACTACTTGTCTCCAGAAAATAGAGATATACTATTGTGGTGGATATGTTCCACTATTTGTGACTATGTGTCACGGTTCGAGTAGTTGCATACTACCATGGATAAACAAAGTTGTGTTCTATCAATTGATATTGTACCAGTTGTCATGGAGATTATCTAGTTGGATAATAATGACGGTGCTTGTGATACTACCAGTTGAATGGTTTGTTTGCGCTCAAGACCATTATCAGTTATACCTCCCTATCTAGGAGGGAGTGTCGATATTATGGTAGCTTCAGGAGGTATGAACCTCTATTGTGACCTTTGACAAGATTAGAATCTTCCGGGAGGAAGAAAAGAAATGAAGAAAACCCTAGACAAGATGTTGGCTGAAGAAAGATAATTAAAATGAATTTATTAGTACCCAGAGAGAGAAATCGGCCCAGGAAATTCTGCCAGGAATACTATAAATACAAGGTGCCAGTCTCTCATTTGACACACTTCTCAGAAACACAAAAAGCCAGTTTCTACGCTCTACAGTCTAGCAGTCTTGTGTGCAAGTCCTGGGGAAGGTGCTGTGCCAGTTTTGGGCGTGACTATCTGATCAGCCTGGTTACTTCTTGCTTGGTGCATTAGCCTTTCTTGGTTATTGGATTGCTACCAAGATTCTTCTCTTTGTCAAGGTCAAGGTGCTCGGAGGGTGGCTTCGGCCTATGGTTGGGTGACAAGGGTATTGTCAATGGTAAAATGAGCACAATCCTTAATATTGTAACATCAGAAAGATAGGCAGAATATAGGGGGATTCATGACAACCATAAACCCATATCACTATTGAATGCATGAACAGTACCCAGTCCCCTACTCCATTTTTTGGATTTAGCTGTAGATAGCTTCTCATGTCATCCAAAATTCTAGGTAAGTTGGTGTTGAATATTAAACTGTAAACCCTGGACATGACTTTGTTAATGAAAATGAGAAATGTAATCCTTTTGCATTCAATTGATATGAATTTTGCTTCAAGAAATTCTCTCTTATTGGTCTCTAGGAAAACATTTAGCAAGTATGTGTAATATATGAAATGCCTTAGAGAGATGAAATTTACCAGCTTCTTATGGATATTATCATCTATGAATTGATAAAAAATGACACGGACTGACAGACTAGACTCTGACTGAAAAAATGCCAACAGGAAACCCAACATGATCTTGACTACATATTTGTCATTATCTAGACCTAAAATTTGACTCAACAAGGAACAAACCCATTGGACCTCAATAACCATTATACTCACATTCATTGGAAAAGATAGACTTTATGAAAGATGCTTTGGCTTGAAAATTGTTTGTAAAAATAGATCTTTGACTTTTGATGGACACTCCCTATAGACCATAATTAGATGTTCTTCATCGAAAGGTTCAAACACTACGAAGAAATACTCTGGTATGCCGAGGGCACCTCAAATTTATAGACTCTCTACCCTACACAGGACCTCGGACCCCTGTTTATTGACAACGAACTTCTTTCATGTGAATATTGCTCTGCGCACCAGCCTATGAATTCAGGAAAAGGGAAAGCAACTTCGACGACGTAAGGGACTATAATGGCTTGGAATTCTTCAAGGAATGGTATATGTGTCCCTACATTATCGAACAGATTACTTCTGGACACAGAGATGGGTGAAATGGTGATTTCAATGTCGAACATGTCCGAATCTCAGTCAATTAGGGATTCTTCATTTGACATAGGGGCTTGCTATGTCATTGATGTTATGATAGGGTCCATGGCGGCGATGAAAAATACTTGGAAATGAGCGGAAATGATGTGATCTTGGTGTACTGTTGATATTCAGTCGAATGACAGTGGTCGCACCAACTTTCAAATGTTCCAGTATTTTGAAAAATAATAAAATAAATGACGAGTGCCCTTCATATAATTCTCTGATTTCGAGGGTGCGAGGAATTGGTTTAGGGAATTCTGCTTCTTGCCCCTAAATTCACCCAGTGGCACCACATGGTCCCGACTGAAAACCATGGTTTAGTTTTCGGCCCGATTTCGGAAACTATCCTTCGCACAACTTCTCCCCTCGAAATGACCTACGACTGTTGATCTGGAGTGCTTGCAATCTGTGATGTATCGAGTCCCTTCAACCCCACCTTCCCACCGGATTTAGCTTCTACCTACTAGATTTAGTCCCTCCCTTGATTTATTAGGCTTCCAACCAATTTAGCACCTCGCTAAGTCTTGAAAACTCGATTTCATGCAAACTTTTTTATGGTGATAACAAACTCAACAAATGTAGAAGCCACAATTGTAGCCTACCACCTTCAAGGAAATGTAGCTATGTGGTGGGATCAACTCAAGCAGGTTAAGCACATTGATGAGAAGAGGATCTCATGGAGTCAATTTAAGGGATATTTCTAGTAGAAATATTTGTCAGAGCATTATTATTATATGAATATTAAAGAGTTAATTAAACTGAGGCTTGGAAGCATGACAATGGAGGAGTATGAGAGGAGGTTCTTTGAATTATTGAAGTATGTTGGATTCATGTAGGATGAGAAGGTTAGAATTAATTTTTTTTTTGAGTGGAATAACTTGTTTCTATAGTGATAAGATACATTATGATGATCCCAAGATGAGAGTTTCATTTGGGGAAATTCCAAGACAACAACCCATAAAGTGTTGGGAATGTGAGGGAGACAACTTGTATAGGGATTACCCTCATAAAGGACAAGGGATGATGATTGTTCACAATATTCAAGAGGATGATACAATTGAGGAAATGGGTAGAAGAATGCCAAGGATTTATGCAATCTTAGACAACAAGAAAGCAGAGTACCAATCACCCATGATTGAAGTAGAATGTAATATTGATAACCAACCCATAGACATTTTAATTGATTATGAAGCTAGACATAGTTACATAAATCATAATCTTGTTGAAACATTTAATTTAAAAAGAAGAAAAATTGAGAAAAATTGATTGGTTCAACTAGCCATGAGAGATAAGAGAAGAATTAGTGAACTTGTTAAGGATTGTCTAATGGATATGAATGGACTCAACACAAAGCTAGATTTGAACATTATATCTTTGGGTTCATATGACTGTTTGATTGGTATGGATTGGTTGGAAAATAATCATGATGTCCAACACTTCTACAAAAAGGCAGTCACTTATATTGATGAGGAAGGAAAGTCAAGAAAAGTTAAAGGGATTCCAATGCTTGCATTTATTAGAGAAATTTCAGCCATATAGTTGAAGAAGATTTTCAGGAAAGGATGTATGATTTACGCAACTCGTTTAGAAGAGGAAGCCAGGGATAAAATGTCAATTGTTGAAGAACCTAGTTCATAAAGTGAATGATTTTCAGGAAAGGATGGTCTAGTTCATAAAGTGAATGATGCAAATAAAAAGGAGTGGAATGAGAACCTACACATTTTTCATAGAGCTTCCTTTGAATGCCGAAGGGGGAGATATAGGGAGACAAGGTGGAAAGGTGAAGGATATGGAGGAAACAAAACAACACAAGAGTCTTTGCATACTACACATAACTCTTTGAAACACAAGATGTAGAGGGTGGCGATGAGGATAAATGGGGTAATGCAAAGAAAGAGGATAACCAGAAAAACATCAAATTCTTCTTAGAAAGTGGTGGAGTGTAAAATCAAATCTATTCATATTGAAGACTAACAAGAAAAGTCTTTAGAGATTTAACATTTAGGGATTTAACGGATAGCCTAGTAAAAAACGATACTTTTGTGTATACTAATTAATATATTAATAGCTAAGATGTGCATTTGGTACTTAAAAAACTCTTTCAAAGCTAGTTAGATTTTCTTCTATAAGATGTGCATTTGGTACTTAAAAAACTCTTTCAAAGCTAGTTAGATTTTCTTCTATAAGAAATGACTTTTTTTTTGGGCAGTTTTTTCAATCCAGTAAAAAATTAAGAAATTGTTAGATCCCCAAATTTAAATGATATTTTTCACCATACTGGATCCATTTCTGCATTTAGAAATACATTTTAAATAACAAAAAATAATGATTTTGAATACACAGTTTTCCCATACTTCCAACTAAAAATATCTATCAAAAAATATCTATCATTTAGTAGTTTATGATTTAGTAGTTTATGTGAATGTCTAACTAAACATTCAATGCAATAGTCTATGTGATTTAGTAGTTTATGTGAATGCAATAGTCTAACTAAACATTCAATGCAATAGTGTAAACATTCTCCTGTTATTTTTCATTGTCTCACAAGAAAATGAAACAGGGAAAATCAATTAGAAAGACGGGACTTCTCCCTCGCGCTCTCGATTAATCAGCTCAATCACCACATTCTTCACATTGATCTGAATACCATTATAGACCAGGTCTTGGAAACACATCACTCCAACCTCTATTAGCGAAGAGAGGGACTTTCTACCCACGAAGTAAATATCTAAATAAGAGAACATATTTTACATGAATCGGACCATCACATTGTAATGTCCCCCAAATTTGACCAGTCTCTCAACATGAACTCATGATGTACTTGCCCTAAAGCTGGTAATACTCTGAGATCAATGTATTCTTTCAACGAATCCCTGTACTTATCATAGAGCTGTTCTGCGTAGCAATGAGGAGAGCTTTGGGTGCACATTTTGTATACAATTGTATAAATGTTTATGTACTCCAATACAGAAAACTCATCTTTTAAATCTGATTCCAGAATCTCTGTCAATTTTAGAATGCCCTTCTGAACAATATCCCATCCTTCATTGAATTCTACAGTATTATTCCTTGACATCATCACCGTCGTTGTTTTTTGAACGGTTAACTGCCCGCCTTTCTTAGCCTTCAACTTTCTGTCAATCGAGTGTTGTATTTCAGCCTGCAACCATTGAATTAATGGACAGAGAAAATGAGTTTTGTACTTCTGCTTGCAACCAATGAATTAATGGACAGAGAAAAAATAACACAGTAAATTGCCGACAGCAATCAAGCATATGGGGTAAGTTATCTTTTATTGCTTGCTTGCTGTAAACCGGCGAAGAAAAACAAGGTTTACAAGTTAAGTTTTCCATTTAAATAAACATTTCGTAAGCATTTACAAGAATATGAAAAGCCAAACACTTGAAAATCACAGTTACTTTTGAGGACATTGTAACCGCAGGACAAAGTTTTCTTTTGGAAAAGTCGAAGGATGGATGGTGGAACCAGGAAAAGGAATTATGACCATTCCCGAATCCAGAAATCCGAGAAGGTATTGAAGTACGTTTTATGGAAAAGATGGATGTTGGATGCAAAAACTAGGAAGTGGAACTGTAACCATCTGGAAATCCAAAAACTTTCATTGAGTGAACTTTTATTGAAAGGCCAGATAAAGGTGTAGAACATTGAAACATGTTGAAACCATGATCATCCTAGAATCTAGAAATCTGGGATTTCTAAAATTTTTCATTAAAACGGCCAACAAAATTTAGATGAACCGAATATATGGGAATCTCGAATGCACATTAAGCCCCTTATTTGAATGAACAAATAATCCATATTTCTATCAATAACAATGGCGTTAATCAATTTTGATGTTAGCTGAAATATTTTTTGGGGATGACTAATGAAGGGGTGCCATGTGGACCTATAGTGTCATATTAGCAACCACGTCAGCAAAAATAGAAAATTTACAAAACAAATTGCAGCCAAAAAGTTGTTTTGGCTGGAACGTGAGCGTTTCAACTCATAATCAAATGAATTTTTTTTGGGTGTGTGCAATGACCAGGGCTACAAGAATTCTAATGAGAGCCATTGATTAATTGTACTTAAATTTTCTAAAAATTGTTTATTAATGTTTTTTAATGATCTGGGTCTAGATCAGTAACCGGGGCTTAGATAAAGGTGAAATTTTGATTGATATCCCAAAAACTAGGCATGGAGATACCCATTTGGGCTTCTAACAAAATTCAAAAGGGTTGGTGTGGGGATACTGAAATAGTGTAAAATCCACTATTCTTGAGCATGTTTAAGGGGTTTTTGGAAACTTCAGAGGAGAAAAAGGGACCCAATATCACCAATTTTGAAAAGTTTGTTTAATGTACAATTGTCCTACACATCTATCCAGACAAATTTGTCTTGACTCTCAGTTCTTCTATGTTTGGGAGATAGCTAAGTTTGGTTAAAAATTCCAAGTCTGGAGAAAGTGCAAAAGTGCAAAGTTGTCAATAACATATTAATGCATAATTTGGTTGGAGCATCAGATTTCAAATCTAAATATTGTTGTGTATTCCCAATCATAGATGTTATATGCTCCTAATAACTTTTTTTTTCTTGATCATTTTTATATTATAAGGGAAAAAGGTAGCCCCTTAGCATAATTTTTTCAGCAAGTATAGAGAAAAAATGAGTAGAAATTGGAAATTTTAGAAGAATGCAACTTCTAGCTCAGAACTTGCAATGAGCCACGTATACAGTAGTTGGAAAACTGATTTAGAGGAGAATGTATCTTAATAATTAGAATCATATTCCAATGCATCCATACCTCATAAATTTAGATGAAGAATGACTTGTGATTTAATTAATGGAGTATTTTACAATATGCATGATTCTAACAATAATTGTTACATGCACATTTCTTACAGAATTAGAGATACATGAAAGAAATTCTAGTTCCTATATGAAAACTAGAGATATGGAGGATGCCCAAGGATCTTACAGCCATGAGGAAGAGTCCAAAGGTCTACATGTCAACATGGGAAATGTAGAGACTGAGTCCATTGGAAGAAGGAGTAGGCTGCATCTTGTGGAGATGGATGAAACTATGAGAAGATTCCAGAGAGAAGTGCAGAGCTATAAGTAAAACAATGAAAGGATGATGAGGGCTCAAGAGGCGTTTCTACAGAGTTTGAATATGCTACAAAGATAGGACAATAGGGATTCTGGAAACATGTAGATCTCATGATAAGAGGGATGTCCACATAGAATATAGGAAATCAAGGAGTGTGATAAGACATCATTCACCTAGACGATTGACTAGAATATAACATGCATGTTTAGGGCCATAGAGTATCCCAAGTGTGTCCCCTATTAGAAATCACAAGAGAAGGTCTGAGTGAGATATTTTGAAAGGAGAGCTCAAGAAGCTCAAGCCACCAACTTTTGATGTAGAATATAGAAGGGGAGAAGAGGATGAATCCTAGTTATTGGGAATGATGAAATATTTATAGTTGCATGATTACTCATCAAATGTAGAAGCCTAAACTGTAGCCTACCACCTTCAAGGAAAAGAAACCATGTGGTGTGATCAGCTCAAGTAGGTTAAGAACATTGATGAGAAGAGGATCTCATGGAGTTAATTTAAGGGATATTTTTAGTAGAAACACTTGTCAAAGAATTATTATTTGAAGAAGATGAAAGAGTTTATTTAAACTCAGGCTTGTAAGCATGAAAATGGAGGAGTATGAGAGGAGGTTCTTTGAATTACTGAAGTATGTTGGATTCATAAAGGATAAGAAGGTTAAATTTCAAATATTTATCAGTGGGATACCTTCTTTCTATAGTGATAAGATACATTATGATGAGCCCAAGATGAGAGATTCATTTGGGGAAATGCCAAGATAACAAACCATAATATGTTGGGAATGTGAGGGAGACCACTTGTATAGGTATTACCCTCACAAAGGAGAAAGTATGAGAATTATCCATAATATTCAGGAGGATGATACAGTTGAGGAAATGGGTAGTAGCATGCCAAGGATTTATGCAGCGATAGACGACAAGAAAAAAGTACCAATCTCCCATGATTGAAGTAGAAGCTAATATTGATAACCAACCCATAGCCATTTTAATTGATTATGGAGCTAGCCATAGTTACATAAATCCTATTCTTTTTGAAATATTTCATTTAAAAAGATATAAACATGAGAAATATTGGTTGGTTCAACTAGCCACGAGAGCTAAGAGAAGGATTAGTGAGTTGGTTAAGGATTGTATAATGGACATGAATGGACTCGACACAAAGCTATATTTGAACATCATATCTTTGGGTTCATGTGACTTTTTTATTGTTATGGATTGGTTGAAAAATAATCATGATGTCATACACTACTACAATAAGGAATTCACCTTTCTTGAAAAGGAAGGGAAGTCAAGAAAAGTTAAAGGGATTCCAAGGCCTGTATCTATTAGAGAAATTTCATCCATGTAGTTGAAGAAGAGTTTCAAGAAAGGATGTCAAATTTATGCAAATCATATGGAAAAGGGTGATCCAGGTGGATATTAGTGGCCACCCACCTATTCCAGCTGCCTCCTTCTCTCCATTTTTTGTTCAACACGTTCTTCTGTACTGCTTTGTAATTATGAGTTCTACACTTCTGGGACTGTCTGAAGCCCCAAACATCCTCCAGATGGATATGGGTGGCATTTTTCCCAATCCAACTGGCTTATTTTGTATGTTTTCATGTCAGCACATCTTGTTGTACTTTTAGGGCCATTTTGGGGCCCTAAACATTTTTTTGTCTCGTCAGAGTAAAACTATAGACAAAGTTAGATTTTGGTGGAGGAATGTGTATTTCTCTGAAATACCTTTCGAACGAGCTATCACACGCCTAAAACAGAGGTTGTATGCAAAATTTACGACCTTTGGAAGTTGAGGTACCAAATTACACCAACTTACCTATAGGGCCCACATGAATTTTGGCGTTTCACCTTCTAGGGTTAGGTTTTTGGATGTATAGTGTTTTTGAATTCATGAGTAATATATTATAATCCATTCCTCTCAAAAAGATGTGCGTAGAAGCCACATCTCTTCTCAGAGATAGCTACCACCATTTGAGCAAGTGTTTCAGTTATGTAGTTTTACAGTTTCATCCTATTTCATTATTTAATAGAAGATATTGTTCACTGGATATTTGTGTTATTCATCATATATCTATGTTTATTGTATTCATTCTGTTAATCAGTTTGTTCCGCTCGTAAATCTGTATCAGTGGTATCAGAGCAGTCTGCTCTTCATTTTTTTTCTTTGTGCAAATCCCCAAAAATATCTGGGTAAAAGAAGTTGGGACTCGAACCAATCGATCCATTACAATATCGTCCGCGCTGAGCCCGAAAAAAACCCATGGAGGATGAAAAGAAAGATGATGGAGCATGAGATCCTATTAAAATGTTGCTCGAAGAATCCCTCGCACGACAAAGGAACGAAATGATGGACAACTTCATGCATATCCTTCGACGACTACCCACAAGAGAAGCATCTTCATCAAGTGACCATGCAACCCCCTTCAAGGTACAGGTAAATTTTTATATTCCATTATTTGAAGTATTGATAGATGCAGATGTTGTAGATAAATGGTTGAATCTGCTCAAAGGATATTTTTCGGTCCACAATTTTTCTGATAGGGAAACGATCACTTTTGCACTCCTCATTGTAATTCCCCATGTTAAAGACTAGTGGGATACTTACTCTGAGAAAAGGGTCGTGGAGGAATATAAAATGTTTGTGGTGGCCCCTACATGGGATTCTTTCCGAGACGCCATTAAATAACAATACTACCCTATTAGAAGTTACGAGGACCAATACACCAGATGGACCACCGTATGTCAAGAAAGGGACCAAACAGTACCAGATTTAACCAATATTTTCCATACTCTACACACCAAATTGGGTATCAAAGACTATGAGAGTCATCTGATGCTCAAATACCGTGGTCGTTTTCATAGATACATTCAAACAGAAACTGAGTTCCTGGACATTGCCTCATTGGGCACAACTTATAGATACGTTGTCAAGATCGAGAAAACATTTAAGCAGAAATGATGAGAGTTTGGATCTGCAAACCCCTCATAGATGAAGCAAGGAAAAGGCATCCCCAACCCACAAAAAAAGGGACCAAGTCGAGAGGGTCTCCCTCAGGACAACCAGTCGAAGCTGCAACATAAGAAGGGAAATGAGAATATGAAGAAGGACACGAGAAAATGGTGTGAGTACCATAAAATTCCTTGGCAAAACACCAAAGAATGTTGCTCCAAGCAATCCCTCATGGCCAAGCTGAAGGCTTCCGAGTCAGAGGTCGATTTTGATTATGAGTCAAATCCTGAAGGAGGGAAGCAGATTATCGATGTTGAACCCAGTGCCACTGTCGCTACCACCAAATTCTTGCCAAGTGAACCAGAGGAACCAAAGGAAGGGGAATGCCTATTTCACTCGTAGATGCGGGTCAAGGGGGCTCCGATTCATTTCATTGTCGAAAGCGCTAGTCAGAAGAACCTGATTTCATCAGATCTCATCAAGCAGTTGGACCTTCCAATTACACCACACCTGCAACCCTACACCATCGGTTGGATTCGCTAAGGAAGAGATCTTTGTGCCAGCCAACAATGTCGTCTGCCCTACGACATCAAGCCTTTCAAAGATGAGGTACTATGTGATATTGCTCCCCTTGAAGTTTTTGATGTTCTTTTAGGACAACCATATTTATGGAAGCGTCATGTTGTGTATGATTCTAGACCCCACAGTGCGATTATTGCTTTGGGTAGACAATTGTACATGATCCCAGAGGTAGCGTCGCTTACTTATATTTCTTTAATCTCTGCTAAGCAATTCAGTAAGTTCATTTCATAGACAGGGAAGTTCGTATTCCTTGTGATTCATGATCACAGTAAGCCGAAGGTTGTCGCCACATCCATGGCCTCTACACAATGTCTCTCTTTGCAACAGAATCAAGTGGATGAGATAGTGGAAGAATACAGAGACATCTTCGCCTCACCTACATGGGTACCAACACACTGCCAAGTCAAGCATCCAATTTATCTGACCCTCGACACGCCTCTACCTAATGGACTAGTCTATCGATGCTTGCTGATGGAGAATGATGAAATTAGGTGTCAAATCCAAGAGCTTCTTCAAAAGGGGCACATCAAGCCCAAATCCTCCCCTTGTGAAAGCTCGATTGTACTAGTGCAGAATAATGATGTGACTTAAACACTCTTCATTGATTATAGAGCCTTAAACAAAATCACAGTCAAGAACCTCTACTGATTCCTAGGATTGATGACCTTCTTGACCAACTCAAGGGAGAAACGTTCTTCAATAAAATTGACCTAAAGTCTGGCTACCACCAGGTTCCCATCGAACCAAATGATGTATGGAAGACAACCTTCAAGTCTAAAGAAGGTATCTACGAATGGCTAGTCATGCCCTTTGGCTTAACAAATGCACCAACCACTTTTATGAGGTTGATGGATGATGTATTGATATCCATCACCAACTCCTTTGTGGTAGTATATTTGGATGACATCCTCATATTCAATAGAATGTGGGAGGAGCACATGCGACATATTCAATAGGTTTTGAGCACTCTGCAGCAGCACAAGCTTTATTCCAACTTGGAAAAATGCTCTTTTGGAATGAACAGGGTCCAATACTTGGGCTACATTTTTTATGAGCATTGGGTACATGTTGATATAGCTAAGATCCAAGTTATTCGTGACTGGCTAGCCCCGACCACACTGACCGAGCTTCAGAGTTTTTTGGGACTAGCCAACTTCTACTGACGGTTAGTGTTGGGATTCTACCATATTGCATGGGCCCTCATCCAGGTGACCAAGGGAGGTGGTAGGGCCAAGTTCATGTGGGGGAAGAAGCAACAATGATCATTCAATGATATGCATCATCACTTGTGCTCAGCTCCAGTACTCTCCTTGCCCGATATGCAACAACCATTCGAGATTGAGATTGATGCATCTAACTATGTTGTGGGCATAGGTCTCACTTGGCATGGGCATCCAGTTGCATACCATAGTGAGACATTCTTTGATACTGTCCGGAAATACCACACCTATGACAAGGAAATGTATCCCATTGTACAATCTTGTGATCAATGGAAACATTACATTTTGGGGAAAGAAACGATCATACACACTGTTCACAAGCCTCTGCAGTTCATAAATACACATGGGAAATTGTAGAACGAACACCATCAGAAGTGGTCCACCTACCTACAAAAATTCCATTTCAACATCAAGTATAAGACATGTATATCCAATCATGTCGCTGACTCCCTTAGTCGTCCACCTATGGCTTCACTCACCACTGTGCTCCATTCCTACGGACATGAAGCATCTGAGTGGCCCCAAATTTATCAGCAATATCCGTACTTTGCCACCACCTATCAACTCTTGGGTACATGAGAAACTGTCACTAATTTTTACATTCAGGACAAACTCTTATTCCACCTGGATGATCTATGTGTTCCTACAAGTGAGCGTACAAAGATGACTTAGGAATCTCACTACAGTCGGGTGGCAGGACATTTTGGCATGGAGAAAACTTTGGTTGTTCTTCAGAAACAATTTTATTGGCCAAAACTTCGACAAGACGTCAGTAATTATATCAGATCTTGCACTGCATGTTCCATTGCCAAGCCAACCATCAAGAAGCAAGGCTTATACATCCCTCTTCCTATTCCCGAGAAGCCTTGTGAATCCATCTCAATGGATTACATGTCTGGCTTGTCATCCACCAAGAAAGGAAATGACTATGTGTTTTTGGTCATTGATTGGTTTTCAAAGATGGCCATCCTTAGAGCCTGTAAGAAGAATGTCACAATGACAGATACTGCTAATATCTTCTTCGAACGAGTGTGGGTCGACTTTTGGATACCACAAACCATCATCTCCAACCGAGACAATATATTCCTCAACACCTTTTGGTCAATTCTCTAGTCTTTGTTGGACACCAAACTCACAAAATCCACTGCTTTCCACCCCCAAACCGATGGACAAACATAGGTCGTCAATGAAATTATTGTGCACATCCTGCGCATGTACAATTCTAAGCATCCACATACATGGGATGAGAGTCTCCCATATGTCCAAAACAATTACAACAGGGCTCTCCGTAGTTCCACTGGCCATAGCCCATTTCAGGTGGGTTTGGGATTCCAAACCTTGAGACCCATTGATGTTGCACTTCCTCTTGCTACCACATAGACAAAATCTTCCCCTAATCAATCAACGATCGACAAAGCCACCAGATTCATTGAGCGGATTCAACACATCCACCAATAGGTTGAGGATATTTTGCAGAAATCCAATGCTAAGTACAAGCAGCGTCATGATCAACACATGGTACCACACTAGTTTTTGGTTGGCGACAAAGTCTGGTTACATTTGCAGAAGGAGCGTCTCAACGGGCCCCATCAGAAGCTTTGCCCACTTCGTCATGGGCCTTACACTATCAGCAAGGCTATGGGTAGCAATTCTTTTGAGCTCAACACTCCACCCTTCCTTAGTCTGCATCCAATATTCAATGTGGACCTCCTTCGACCATATTTTCCCCCATTATTAGACACCTTCGAGATCGCATAAAAAATGACGCCAACAGAGCTCAACCCTGACTGCATGGAACAGACATCCATTGATCAGATAGTGGACACACAGGTCAAGGGAACATTCCAACAACGGATCAAACCTTATCAGGTTGTTAAGGTAACTCCTACACCAAGGCAAGTGGCTCACCCGGGGCCAAATCTAAAAGAAGTTTCCTCGCCTGATGGAGGAACTCAATGCAATAGAGACCATTTCTTCCTAAGGGGGGAGGAATCATCTAGGTGGATATTGGTGGCCACCCACCTATTCCAATGAGCTCCTTGTGTCTGTTTTTTATTCAGCATGTTCTTCTATACTAATTTTTAATTATGGTTTCTACACTTCTAGGGTTTTATGAAGCCCCACACATCATCCAGGTGGATACAAGTGGCCTCTCGCCTAATCCAACTGGCTTATTTTGTATGTTTTCATGTCATCACATCTTGTTGTACTTCCAGAGTTGTTTTGGGGCCCTAACATTGTTTTTTTGGCTCACCACAGTCAAACTATAGATGGAGGTATATTTTGATGTTGAAATCTGTATCTCTCTGAAAGACTTTTCCAAGGATCTATCACGAGCCTAAAACGAAGTTTGTATGCAAACATTGCAACCCTTGGAAGTTGAGGTACCAAATTACACCAACTTACCCATAGGGCCCACATGACTTTTGGCGTTTCACCTTCTAGGGTTAGGTTTTTGGATGTATAGGGTTTTGGAATTCATGAGTAATATCAAAAATGTCTCTGGAGCCTCATTGTAATCCATTCTACTCAGACGTATGCGTGTAGCAACCACATCTCTTCTCAGAGATAACTACCACCATTCAAGCAAGTGTTTCAGTTTTGCAGTTTTATAGTTTCAGTCTATTTCATTATTTAATAGAAGATATTGTTCACTAGATATTTTTGTTATTCTTCATATCTATGCATTTATTGTATTCAGTTTGTTAATCGGTTCACTCCTCTCCTAAATTTGGATCATAGGGAGCCAAAGATAAAATTCCAAGTGTTGAAGACCATCCGGTATTGAAATATTTTGAGAATGTATTTGGGGAGATACCAAGGTTTCCACCAAATAGAGACATTAGTTTCTTCATTGATTTGGTACCAATAGTTGCCCCAGTTTCCAAGAATCCTTATAGGATGGGCACGTCAGAGTTGAAGGTATTGCAAATGCATCTTGAATAAATTTTGAAGAAGTCGTATATACACCCAAGTGTATCACCATAGGGTGCCTCAATGCTCTTTGTGGAAAATAAGGATGGAACCTTAAGGCCGTGCATTGGTTTCATACATCTTAATAATATTACCATAAAAAAAATACCTCTTTCCAAGGATTGATGACCTATTTGATCAGTTGAAATGTGAAAGAATTTTTTCCAAGATTCAATTGAAGTCAGACTATCGCCAAGTGATAATAAAAGAAGAATATATCAACAAGACAACATTCAGGACACGATATGGACATTATGAGTTTGTGGTTGTGTTATTTTGGCTATCAAATGCACCAATTGTCTTCATGTTCCTGATGAATGTAGGGTTCAGGGAATATTTGGACAAGTTTGTAATATATTTTTTGGATGATATAATCATATATTATTCAAAAATATGAAGTTGAGCATGGGACATTA
>ML791595.1:656479-702408 GCA_009831015.1 Picea engelmannii
AAAACAATGAAAGGATGATGAGGGCTCAAGAGGCGTTTCTACAGAGTTTGAATATGCTACAAAGATAGGACAATAGGGATTCTGGAAACATGTAGATCTCATGATAAGAGGGATGTCCACATAGAATATAGGAAATCAAGGAGTGTGATAAGACATCATTCACCTAGACGATTGACTAGAATATAACATGCATGTTTAGGGCCATAGAGTATCCCAAGTGTGTCCCCTATTAGAAATCACAAGAGAAGGTCTGAGTGAGATATTTTGAAAGGAGAGCTCAAGAAGCTCAAGCCACCAACTTTTGATGTAGAATATAGAAGGGGAGAAGAGGATGAATCCTAGTTATTGGGAATGATGAAATATTTATAGTTGCATGATTACTCATCAAATGTAGAAGCCTAAACTGTAGCCTACCACCTTCAAGGAAAAGAAACCATGTGGTGTGATCAGCTCAAGTAGGTTAAGAACATTGATGAGAAGAGGATCTCATGGAGTTAATTTAAGGGATATTTTTAGTAGAAACACTTGTCAAAGAATTATTATTTGAAGAAGATGAAAGAGTTTATTTAAACTCAGGCTTGTAAGCATGAAAATGGAGGAGTATGAGAGGAGGTTCTTTGAATTACTGAAGTATGTTGGATTCATAAAGGATAAGAAGGTTAAATTTCAAATATTTATCAGTGGGATACCTTCTTTCTATAGTGATAAGATACATTATGATGAGCCCAAGATGAGAGATTCATTTGGGGAAATGCCAAGATAACAAACCATAATATGTTGGGAATGTGAGGGAGACCACTTGTATAGGTATTACCCTCACAAAGGAGAAAGTATGAGAATTATCCATAATATTCAGGAGGATGATACAGTTGAGGAAATGGGTAGTAGCATGCCAAGGATTTATGCAGCGATAGACGACAAGAAAAAAGTACCAATCTCCCATGATTGAAGTAGAAGCTAATATTGATAACCAACCCATAGCCATTTTAATTGATTATGGAGCTAGCCATAGTTACATAAATCCTATTCTTTTTGAAATATTTCATTTAAAAAGATATAAACATGAGAAATATTGGTTGGTTCAACTAGCCACGAGAGCTAAGAGAAGGATTAGTGAGTTGGTTAAGGATTGTATAATGGACATGAATGGACTCGACACAAAGCTATATTTGAACATCATATCTTTGGGTTCATGTGACTTTTTTATTGTTATGGATTGGTTGAAAAATAATCATGATGTCATACACTACTACAATAAGGAATTCACCTTTCTTGAAAAGGAAGGGAAGTCAAGAAAAGTTAAAGGGATTCCAAGGCCTGTATCTATTAGAGAAATTTCATCCATGTAGTTGAAGAAGAGTTTCAAGAAAGGATGTCAAATTTATGCAAATCATATGGAAAAGGGTGATCCAGGTGGATATTAGTGGCCACCCACCTATTCCAGCTGCCTCCTTCTCTCCATTTTTTGTTCAACACGTTCTTCTGTACTGCTTTGTAATTATGAGTTCTACACTTCTGGGACTGTCTGAAGCCCCAAACATCCTCCAGATGGATATGGGTGGCATTTTTCCCAATCCAACTGGCTTATTTTGTATGTTTTCATGTCAGCACATCTTGTTGTACTTTTAGGGCCATTTTGGGGCCCTAAACATTTTTTTGTCTCGTCAGAGTAAAACTATAGACAAAGTTAGATTTTGGTGGAGGAATGTGTATTTCTCTGAAATACCTTTCGAACGAGCTATCACACGCCTAAAACAGAGGTTGTATGCAAAATTTACGACCTTTGGAAGTTGAGGTACCAAATTACACCAACTTACCTATAGGGCCCACATGAATTTTGGCGTTTCACCTTCTAGGGTTAGGTTTTTGGATGTATAGTGTTTTTGAATTCATGAGTAATATATTATAATCCATTCCTCTCAAAAAGATGTGCGTAGAAGCCACATCTCTTCTCAGAGATAGCTACCACCATTTGAGCAAGTGTTTCAGTTATGTAGTTTTACAGTTTCATCCTATTTCATTATTTAATAGAAGATATTGTTCACTGGATATTTGTGTTATTCATCATATATCTATGTTTATTGTATTCATTCTGTTAATCAGTTTGTTCCGCTCGTAAATCTGTATCAGTGGTATCAGAGCAGTCTGCTCTTCATTTTTTTTCTTTGTGCAAATCCCCAAAAATATCTGGGTAAAAGAAGTTGGGACTCGAACCAATCGATCCATTACAATATCGTCCGCGCTGAGCCCGAAAAAAACCCATGGAGGATGAAAAGAAAGATGATGGAGCATGAGATCCTATTAAAATGTTGCTCGAAGAATCCCTCGCACGACAAAGGAACGAAATGATGGACAACTTCATGCATATCCTTCGACGACTACCCACAAGAGAAGCATCTTCATCAAGTGACCATGCAACCCCCTTCAAGGTACAGGTAAATTTTTATATTCCATTATTTGAAGTATTGATAGATGCAGATGTTGTAGATAAATGGTTGAATCTGCTCAAAGGATATTTTTCGGTCCACAATTTTTCTGATAGGGAAACGATCACTTTTGCACTCCTCATTGTAATTCCCCATGTTAAAGACTAGTGGGATACTTACTCTGAGAAAAGGGTCGTGGAGGAATATAAAATGTTTGTGGTGGCCCCTACATGGGATTCTTTCCGAGACGCCATTAAATAACAATACTACCCTATTAGAAGTTACGAGGACCAATACACCAGATGGACCACCGTATGTCAAGAAAGGGACCAAACAGTACCAGATTTAACCAATATTTTCCATACTCTACACACCAAATTGGGTATCAAAGACTATGAGAGTCATCTGATGCTCAAATACCGTGGTCGTTTTCATAGATACATTCAAACAGAAACTGAGTTCCTGGACATTGCCTCATTGGGCACAACTTATAGATACGTTGTCAAGATCGAGAAAACATTTAAGCAGAAATGATGAGAGTTTGGATCTGCAAACCCCTCATAGATGAAGCAAGGAAAAGGCATCCCCAACCCACAAAAAAAGGGACCAAGTCGAGAGGGTCTCCCTCAGGACAACCAGTCGAAGCTGCAACATAAGAAGGGAAATGAGAATATGAAGAAGGACACGAGAAAATGGTGTGAGTACCATAAAATTCCTTGGCAAAACACCAAAGAATGTTGCTCCAAGCAATCCCTCATGGCCAAGCTGAAGGCTTCCGAGTCAGAGGTCGATTTTGATTATGAGTCAAATCCTGAAGGAGGGAAGCAGATTATCGATGTTGAACCCAGTGCCACTGTCGCTACCACCAAATTCTTGCCAAGTGAACCAGAGGAACCAAAGGAAGGGGAATGCCTATTTCACTCGTAGATGCGGGTCAAGGGGGCTCCGATTCATTTCATTGTCGAAAGCGCTAGTCAGAAGAACCTGATTTCATCAGATCTCATCAAGCAGTTGGACCTTCCAATTACACCACACCTGCAACCCTACACCATCGGTTGGATTCGCTAAGGAAGAGATCTTTGTGCCAGCCAACAATGTCGTCTGCCCTACGACATCAAGCCTTTCAAAGATGAGGTACTATGTGATATTGCTCCCCTTGAAGTTTTTGATGTTCTTTTAGGACAACCATATTTATGGAAGCGTCATGTTGTGTATGATTCTAGACCCCACAGTGCGATTATTGCTTTGGGTAGACAATTGTACATGATCCCAGAGGTAGCGTCGCTTACTTATATTTCTTTAATCTCTGCTAAGCAATTCAGTAAGTTCATTTCATAGACAGGGAAGTTCGTATTCCTTGTGATTCATGATCACAGTAAGCCGAAGGTTGTCGCCACATCCATGGCCTCTACACAATGTCTCTCTTTGCAACAGAATCAAGTGGATGAGATAGTGGAAGAATACAGAGACATCTTCGCCTCACCTACATGGGTACCAACACACTGCCAAGTCAAGCATCCAATTTATCTGACCCTCGACACGCCTCTACCTAATGGACTAGTCTATCGATGCTTGCTGATGGAGAATGATGAAATTAGGTGTCAAATCCAAGAGCTTCTTCAAAAGGGGCACATCAAGCCCAAATCCTCCCCTTGTGAAAGCTCGATTGTACTAGTGCAGAATAATGATGTGACTTAAACACTCTTCATTGATTATAGAGCCTTAAACAAAATCACAGTCAAGAACCTCTACTGATTCCTAGGATTGATGACCTTCTTGACCAACTCAAGGGAGAAACGTTCTTCAATAAAATTGACCTAAAGTCTGGCTACCACCAGGTTCCCATCGAACCAAATGATGTATGGAAGACAACCTTCAAGTCTAAAGAAGGTATCTACGAATGGCTAGTCATGCCCTTTGGCTTAACAAATGCACCAACCACTTTTATGAGGTTGATGGATGATGTATTGATATCCATCACCAACTCCTTTGTGGTAGTATATTTGGATGACATCCTCATATTCAATAGAATGTGGGAGGAGCACATGCGACATATTCAATAGGTTTTGAGCACTCTGCAGCAGCACAAGCTTTATTCCAACTTGGAAAAATGCTCTTTTGGAATGAACAGGGTCCAATACTTGGGCTACATTTTTTATGAGCATTGGGTACATGTTGATATAGCTAAGATCCAAGTTATTCGTGACTGGCTAGCCCCGACCACACTGACCGAGCTTCAGAGTTTTTTGGGACTAGCCAACTTCTACTGACGGTTAGTGTTGGGATTCTACCATATTGCATGGGCCCTCATCCAGGTGACCAAGGGAGGTGGTAGGGCCAAGTTCATGTGGGGGAAGAAGCAACAATGATCATTCAATGATATGCATCATCACTTGTGCTCAGCTCCAGTACTCTCCTTGCCCGATATGCAACAACCATTCGAGATTGAGATTGATGCATCTAACTATGTTGTGGGCATAGGTCTCACTTGGCATGGGCATCCAGTTGCATACCATAGTGAGACATTCTTTGATACTGTCCGGAAATACCACACCTATGACAAGGAAATGTATCCCATTGTACAATCTTGTGATCAATGGAAACATTACATTTTGGGGAAAGAAACGATCATACACACTGTTCACAAGCCTCTGCAGTTCATAAATACACATGGGAAATTGTAGAACGAACACCATCAGAAGTGGTCCACCTACCTACAAAAATTCCATTTCAACATCAAGTATAAGACATGTATATCCAATCATGTCGCTGACTCCCTTAGTCGTCCACCTATGGCTTCACTCACCACTGTGCTCCATTCCTACGGACATGAAGCATCTGAGTGGCCCCAAATTTATCAGCAATATCCGTACTTTGCCACCACCTATCAACTCTTGGGTACATGAGAAACTGTCACTAATTTTTACATTCAGGACAAACTCTTATTCCACCTGGATGATCTATGTGTTCCTACAAGTGAGCGTACAAAGATGACTTAGGAATCTCACTACAGTCGGGTGGCAGGACATTTTGGCATGGAGAAAACTTTGGTTGTTCTTCAGAAACAATTTTATTGGCCAAAACTTCGACAAGACGTCAGTAATTATATCAGATCTTGCACTGCATGTTCCATTGCCAAGCCAACCATCAAGAAGCAAGGCTTATACATCCCTCTTCCTATTCCCGAGAAGCCTTGTGAATCCATCTCAATGGATTACATGTCTGGCTTGTCATCCACCAAGAAAGGAAATGACTATGTGTTTTTGGTCATTGATTGGTTTTCAAAGATGGCCATCCTTAGAGCCTGTAAGAAGAATGTCACAATGACAGATACTGCTAATATCTTCTTCGAACGAGTGTGGGTCGACTTTTGGATACCACAAACCATCATCTCCAACCGAGACAATATATTCCTCAACACCTTTTGGTCAATTCTCTAGTCTTTGTTGGACACCAAACTCACAAAATCCACTGCTTTCCACCCCCAAACCGATGGACAAACATAGGTCGTCAATGAAATTATTGTGCACATCCTGCGCATGTACAATTCTAAGCATCCACATACATGGGATGAGAGTCTCCCATATGTCCAAAACAATTACAACAGGGCTCTCCGTAGTTCCACTGGCCATAGCCCATTTCAGGTGGGTTTGGGATTCCAAACCTTGAGACCCATTGATGTTGCACTTCCTCTTGCTACCACATAGACAAAATCTTCCCCTAATCAATCAACGATCGACAAAGCCACCAGATTCATTGAGCGGATTCAACACATCCACCAATAGGTTGAGGATATTTTGCAGAAATCCAATGCTAAGTACAAGCAGCGTCATGATCAACACATGGTACCACACTAGTTTTTGGTTGGCGACAAAGTCTGGTTACATTTGCAGAAGGAGCGTCTCAACGGGCCCCATCAGAAGCTTTGCCCACTTCGTCATGGGCCTTACACTATCAGCAAGGCTATGGGTAGCAATTCTTTTGAGCTCAACACTCCACCCTTCCTTAGTCTGCATCCAATATTCAATGTGGACCTCCTTCGACCATATTTTCCCCCATTATTAGACACCTTCGAGATCGCATAAAAAATGACGCCAACAGAGCTCAACCCTGACTGCATGGAACAGACATCCATTGATCAGATAGTGGACACACAGGTCAAGGGAACATTCCAACAACGGATCAAACCTTATCAGGTTGTTAAGGTAACTCCTACACCAAGGCAAGTGGCTCACCCGGGGCCAAATCTAAAAGAAGTTTCCTCGCCTGATGGAGGAACTCAATGCAATAGAGACCATTTCTTCCTAAGGGGGGAGGAATCATCTAGGTGGATATTGGTGGCCACCCACCTATTCCAATGAGCTCCTTGTGTCTGTTTTTTATTCAGCATGTTCTTCTATACTAATTTTTAATTATGGTTTCTACACTTCTAGGGTTTTATGAAGCCCCACACATCATCCAGGTGGATACAAGTGGCCTCTCGCCTAATCCAACTGGCTTATTTTGTATGTTTTCATGTCATCACATCTTGTTGTACTTCCAGAGTTGTTTTGGGGCCCTAACATTGTTTTTTTGGCTCACCACAGTCAAACTATAGATGGAGGTATATTTTGATGTTGAAATCTGTATCTCTCTGAAAGACTTTTCCAAGGATCTATCACGAGCCTAAAACGAAGTTTGTATGCAAACATTGCAACCCTTGGAAGTTGAGGTACCAAATTACACCAACTTACCCATAGGGCCCACATGACTTTTGGCGTTTCACCTTCTAGGGTTAGGTTTTTGGATGTATAGGGTTTTGGAATTCATGAGTAATATCAAAAATGTCTCTGGAGCCTCATTGTAATCCATTCTACTCAGACGTATGCGTGTAGCAACCACATCTCTTCTCAGAGATAACTACCACCATTCAAGCAAGTGTTTCAGTTTTGCAGTTTTATAGTTTCAGTCTATTTCATTATTTAATAGAAGATATTGTTCACTAGATATTTTTGTTATTCTTCATATCTATGCATTTATTGTATTCAGTTTGTTAATCGGTTCACTCCTCTCCTAAATTTGGATCATAGGGAGCCAAAGATAAAATTCCAAGTGTTGAAGACCATCCGGTATTGAAATATTTTGAGAATGTATTTGGGGAGATACCAAGGTTTCCACCAAATAGAGACATTAGTTTCTTCATTGATTTGGTACCAATAGTTGCCCCAGTTTCCAAGAATCCTTATAGGATGGGCACGTCAGAGTTGAAGGTATTGCAAATGCATCTTGAATAAATTTTGAAGAAGTCGTATATACACCCAAGTGTATCACCATAGGGTGCCTCAATGCTCTTTGTGGAAAATAAGGATGGAACCTTAAGGCCGTGCATTGGTTTCATACATCTTAATAATATTACCATAAAAAAAATACCTCTTTCCAAGGATTGATGACCTATTTGATCAGTTGAAATGTGAAAGAATTTTTTCCAAGATTCAATTGAAGTCAGACTATCGCCAAGTGATAATAAAAGAAGAATATATCAACAAGACAACATTCAGGACACGATATGGACATTATGAGTTTGTGGTTGTGTTATTTTGGCTATCAAATGCACCAATTGTCTTCATGTTCCTGATGAATGTAGGGTTCAGGGAATATTTGGACAAGTTTGTAATATATTTTTTGGATGATATAATCATATATTATTCAAAAATATGAAGTTGAGCATGGGACATTAAGAGACAAACAATCACCCCACTTGAAGTTTCCAAGTGCCCTTTCATAATCTTTGTAATTAAAATGTATTTTTGTATATACAAAATATTAAATAGATAATGATAAAAATACCAAGTTGAGTATGGAACATTAGGAGACAAACAATCACCCCACTTGAAGTTTCCAAGTGCCTTTTCATAATCTTTGTAATTAAAATGTATTTTTGTATATACAAAATATTGTAAAGACAATGGAAAAAATACCAAGTTGAGCATGGGACATTAGGAGACAAACAATCACCCCACTTGGAGTTTTCAATTGCCTTTTTATAATCTTTGTAATTAAAATGTATTTTTGTATATACAAAATATTATACAAACAATGGCAGAGTAGACAAATTTTGAAGGAAAAATTCACTGAGAAATTGGTGTGGAATGATGGATTATGGGTGCAAGGGTCAAATCAACATGCAAAGGGTCGAATTGGTCATGAGAAGCTCAATTACAAATTTTTCATGGAATCTTTGATCATTTTTAGAATATTTTTTTTATTAAGTACCTTTAAACCGAATTTAACTAGAGTCATCAGATCAAATCGTCCTCAATCATCAGATCTATCAGGATTAAGAAATTTTGTTAGTTATTGTGCATATTTAAGCTTGATTTTAATCAAGTTTGTTGGATTGGATAGATCTAAGTCGTTAGATATATTAGGAGTAAGTGGAAGGGGTGGAAGAATCCAAAAATCTAATTTATTTTTAAGTAAGCTTTTCTAAAAACGTTGGATGCCGGATGGCGGAACTGGAACCAAAGACATGACCATCTAAGAATCCAAAAATTCTGAAAATACTTTAAGTTCCCTTTTCACAAAAAGATAGATGGCAGATGGCAGAACCTAGAAGTTTAATTGTGACCATTTAGGAATGCAAAATTCAAAAAAATACTTTGAGTGAATTTTATTGAAAATTTTGGATTTCAGATAATTGAGGTAGGTGCCACGTCACTAGTAAAATGTTAGTGGAGTGTCCCGTCAGAAGGGCCACAATAGTAGGTTGTGGTGGCAGACAAAGGATTTTTTTTGAAAAGTCAAAGGATGGATGGTGGAATCGGGAAGAGGAACTATGACCATTCGGGAATCCAAAAATCCAAGAAAGTATTTAAGTACATTTTATGGAAAAGATGGATGTTGGATGCAAAAACTGGGAAGTGGAACTATAACCATCTGGAAATCCGAAAAATTTCTTTGAGTGAACTTTTATTGAAAGGCCAGATAAAGGTGTGGAACATTGACGCATGTTGGAACTGTGACCATCCTAAAATCTAGAAATCTGGGATTTCTAAAATTTTTCATTAAAAGGGCCAACCAAATTCAGATGATCTAAATATCTGGGAATCGAGAATCCAACACTTATGAAAATGTTAATAAATATTTTGATGTCAATTGAAATATTCCTAAATGGTCACAATTAAACTTTTTGTTGTCATACACTTATGAATCCTTCTCTCTGTAAACAATTTCTACCTTGCATGGTCATTTGAATCCATGACCAATGGACTATTCACACTGCCCAACCCACAAAACCTAAAAACCCAAAACCTTTTAAAACCCACAGTCTGTCCACTATTTTTGTGCATTATTGATTTATCATTAGTTTTTGTGGCATTATTTGAGAGATCCCTCTCGTGGTAGGAAAGGGAATTTTCCAATCCAAAGGGATCTTCTTTCAAATCATAATATTTAATTTCCTACTAAAAATTGCATTGTTGTAATGCTTCTTTTATTTGCAAATATTCTTGATCTAAATTTGCAGCCTCTAAATTTTTTTCTTTTAAATTAGACTTGTACATGCTAATGGTTGTAGAATGCATCTCATGCACTCTCCTACTAAGTGCATCATCCACTTGGTTCTCATTTCATTTTATATGATTTCTATCAAAGTCATATTCTCTGAGGAGTTCTAGCCATCTAGTTTTCTTGGATTTTAGTGTTGTTTGTCCAAACCAATGTTTTAGACCACTATGGTCTGTCCTTACATCAAATTTTATTCCCATGAGATAATGTCTCCACATTTCCAATGCATGAATTATATGTTCCAATTCTAAATCATGTGTGGCATAGTTCATATCACGTTCTTTCAATTTTCTTGACTCATAACATACCACATGCCCATTTTGCATGAGGACTCCACCAAGCCCTCCCTTGCATGCATGAGTGCATACTAAAAATCTTCATCTAGGTCTGCAATCTTCAACATTGGTGCACTTATCAAAGTATTCTTGAATTTTTGAAAGCTTTCTTCACATTCAAAGGTCTATTCAAATTTTACACCCTTGGAATCTTTTGCAAAGAAGTAATTGGGTTTGCAATCTTTGAAAACCCTTTAATGAATCTTCTATAATAACCTGTAAGTCTAATGAATGATATGACCTCTATAACATTCTTTGGTGTTTGACTTCCTCTAATTACCTCAGGATCAATTGTTATTCCCTTCTATGAAATAATATATCCCAACTAATGAATCTTCCTTTGATAGAATATGCACTTACTTAACTTGGCATACAACTGATTCTCTCTCAACACTTGTAGCACCAACCTTAAATTTTTCTCATGTTCCTCCTCTATCCTTGAGTATATGATTATATCATCCAAAAAAACTATTACAAACTTGTCAAAATATTCTCTGGACCCTCCATTCATCAGGAACATGAAGAAAATCGGTGCAATTGATAGCCCAAACAGCAAAACCACAAACTCATAATGTCCATATATTGTCGTGAATGTTGTCTTGTTGATATATTCTTCTTTTATTCTCACTTGACAATAGTCTGACTTCAATTAAATCTTGGAAAATATTCTTTCACATTTCAACTGATCAAATATATCATCAATCCTTGGAAAGAGGTATTTTTTCTTTATGGTAACCTTATTCAGATGTATGAAACCAATGCACGGCCTTAAGGTTCCATCCTTATTTTCCACAAACAGCACTGAGGCACCCTATGGTGATACACTTGGGTGTATATACCACTTCTTCAAAATTTATTCAAGATGCATTTGCAATACCTTCAACTTTGATGTGCCCATCCTATAAGGATTCTTGTACACTGAGGCAACTCCTGGCACCAAATCAATGGATAAATCAATGTATTTGTTTGGTGGCAACCTTGGTATCTCCCCAAATACATTCTCAAAATATTTCAATACCGGATTGTCTTCAACACTTGGAATTTTATCTTTGTCTCCCTCTTCCATATGAGTTGCATAAATTTGGCATCCTTTCTTGAAACTCTTCAACTACATGGATGAAATTTCTCTAATAGATACATGCCTTGGAATCTCTTTAATTTTTCTTGGCTTCCCTTCCTTATCAAGATGGGTGAATTCCTTGTTGTATTAGTGTATGACATCATGATTATTTTCCAACCAATCCATAACAATAAAAAAATCATATGAACCCAACTATATGATGTTCAAATCTAGCTTTGCGTCGAGTCCATTCATGTCCATTATACAATCCTTAACCAACTCACTAATCCTTCTCTTAGCTCTCGTGGCTAGTTTAACCAACCAATATTTCTCATGTTTACTTCTTTGTTAATGAAATATTTCAACAAGAATATGATATATGTAACTATGGCTAGCTCCATAATCAATTAAAATGGTTATGGGTTGGTTATCAATATTAGCTTCTACTTCAATCATGGGAGATTGGTACTTTTTTTGCTCGTCATCTAACGCTGCATAAATCCTTAGCATGCTTCTACCCATTTCCTAACTATATCATCGTCCTTAATATTATGAATAATCCTCATCCTTTATCCTTTGTGAGGGTAATCCCTATACAAGTGGTCTCCCTCACATTCCCAACATATTATGGGTTTTTATCTTGGCATTTCCCCGAATGAACCTCTCATCCTGGGCTCATCATAATGTATCTTATCACTATAGAAAGAATGTATCCCACTCATAAATATTTGAATTTTAACCTTCTTATACTTTATGAATCCAACATACTTCAGTAATTCAAAGAACCTCCTCTCATACTCCTCCATTGTCATGCTTCCAAGCATGAGTTTAAATAAACTCTTTCATCTTCTTATAATAATATTTCTCTGACAAGTGTTTCTACTAGAAATATCCCTTAAATTAACTCCATGAGATCATCTTCTCATCAATGTTCTTAACCTACTTGAGCTGATCCCACCACATGTTTTATTTTCCTTGAAGGTGGTAGGCTACAATTTAGGCTTTTACATTTAATGAGTAAAAGCCTAAATTGTAAAAGGGAGGCAGGGCAGTGCAAGGGATAGGGTTGGAATCCTCATTCTACAGGTTGGTTCCTGAGAGGATTGGTTTCCTCATCATTTGTAATAGGTTGGTGCCTGAGAGGATTTTTTTCCTCATCATTTGTAATAGGGGGTGCCTCATAGGATTGATGTCCTCATTATTTTCAATAGGTGGGTTCCTGTTGAGCTAAAAGATTATAAATTGTAAGTTGGTGCTTGTAGAAGAACATAACGAAAGATGTTTTGTGGTTTTCTCCCACATTGGGTTTCCACATAAAAAATTCTAGTGTACTGTGTTTCCTGTGTTGTTTTGATTTTGTATGAATTGGTGATTAAGTAAGCACATCAAAATAATATCAATCATTTAAAGAAAGGAAAATTGGAAAATTGATGTAATATTGATTCACCCCCCACCTCTCAGTATTATTGTGAGTCTCAACAATAAGTACCATAGTTGATTGTTTTTCCATCCATATGTTTCATCCCATTGTAAATAAGAAAAGTTAGCATTGTTACCCTCCCAGGATGTCAAAACAGACAAATTATATTTTTATGTGTGACTCTAGTAACTTGTATGCAATGGCCAGACAAATAGCACTGGAAAAAACCAACAACTATAATAGCTTCTCCTAGTCAACATTACAATGAATCCTAAATGGACATATACAAGTAATCAATTAAAATGCAACTTCCATTGGGTTCATTGGATCAAAATTATATTTAATTTTGTAAGTATCCAAATTATTCGGAGTGTGCAAATGTGGGAGTGCGAGAGTGCAGTGAAATGACTTGCTTGATATCTCAGCACAATTCTTCAAAAATATAATAAATTTCATCTTTGTGGGGTGGTACAAATCTTGTCCTAGCCACACTTGACTTCACAAAAACATTTATTATGGAGTGTGATTCCTTAGGACATGTCATTGGCATAGTTTTAATGCAAGAAGGACAGTCACTTGCGTTTGAAAGCAACCAACTTAAAGGGAAAAAATTAATCAAATCCATTTTTTGGATAGGAATTTGGATACAATTTTCATGAAAATCCTAAGTATGGAGGATATGTGCAACAATGGAAGAAAGAAGACAAGGAAGGAGCAGAATGTGCAGTAAAGGAACATTCAAGCTCAGGATTGTGTAGTAACTGCACATTCAGGCTCGAGAGTGTGAAGTAGAGGCACATTTAGGAGTGCAGTGCATAGTAAGAACACACTTAGCAAAGAATAAATCAAGAAGATAAAGTGGGTTAAAAGGAAGAATAATATCTCGAAATGCCAAAAGCATAAATACACACAAAAGCAGGAAGAACAACAGTCGGGAGTGCAAAAGCAGCATGGAGAAGGTAAAGAAGGAAAATAAATCCCGATTGAAGTGAGTCAACATGAGTTGTCATGAGTCAGAATGAGTTGTAATAGGGTTTTGGGATAAGAAACGTAGGGTTTTGAGCCCTAGAATTCATGTATAAATATGTAATGGGTTGGGAATATAGGGGTTCTCTTGATGTATTTTTGAGTCTGGTTCCATTCGAGGTTATGTTGTTGACTTTTGTTGACCTTTTTGTGAGGAGAGTGAGAGAATAGACCGAGATGAAGAGTCTATGTCTGATTGGTTAGGGAGAAGTTGCAGAGAGAGGCTTTCACTGTAGAGAGACTGGGCAAGATGGAGAGACAGATAGCATGATATATCTATTGTAAGTGTAGTGCGCAAGCCTGAGACAATTACGGAAAGAATAATAACGAAGCCAATTGTTGTGTACGTAGCCCAAAGTTGGGTGAACCACGTTAATTATTGTGTCTGTGTGTATTTTATGTGATTGATCATGAAGATTCTTTTATGCATGTTAGATTAGATTTGTCTACTATACGATCACTATGTAGTAGTTATGAAACTTACATTAAATGGTTTTTGTTGCAATATTCATTATAATGGTACTATATAAATGAATTCACTAAGTAGCAAAGGAAGAACAAATATAGGATAATGTGCACAGAACCGATAAGTAAGAATGAATAAGATGATCACCTCCCATTCCCTCACTACTGTAGAAACTTGGTTCCTGCATCCACAATAGGTGCCTCGGGTGAGACTTCACTTGCATGGAGGTGATGTCGAAAGGGACTTTGTTTGAAGGGTTTTGTTTTGGAGGCTGACTAAGAAAGATATCTCATAATGGAGAGAAAGGAAGTAATGAGAATTTTCTCGAAAAGAGAATAGAAACCCTCATATGAGTGACAAGAAATGAATGCAAAGGTATTTGTATACAAAACTGCATGAGATTTTCTTTGGAAAATTTCCAATTGTTTTTACTGAGTGGTTAGAAATATTAGTGGAGAATACTGGGAGGTATCGAATTGTAGTGTTGAGGAACTAGAATTCTGAGTTGGTAAGGAATTTGAATTTTGTAAGTAATAATACTTCTCATGTAGTTGATTTATGGTTGGATAGTATATTGGGAGGTTATATTACAGAATTTGTAGTGGATTGTACCGAGTCATACAATGTTGCAAAGAGAGATTTATTCAAAGGTCTATGTGGAACATTCATGAAATTTCTAGGTATGTGGATACATATGTTGTTGTGTGACAAGTGTGTGATGAAAATGGAGTCTGATTTCTAAGGGGCTTTACACACATAGGGGAACTAGGGGATGAAAAGAGGGTAGTCTAAAAGTAGGAAAGAATGAAGGAAGAAATGAAGAAGGAAGGGAGGGACTAAGGATGCATAGAACTTAAGAGGTTGTATCAGAAGAAGAAGACAATTTTGGATTATTGCATAGTAGAAGGAGGTATAAGAGGCAAAAGATTGGGGATGAGAAAGGAGATCCACGGAGTGAGCCTGAGTGGAGAGGACCTTGCACAATATTTCATATCGTATATGTACCACATGTAAAAATAAGAGGAAGAGGAGTTCCAGTCTAGTTCCAAAATAGAAGATCCATTAACTCCTACTCAGGCGGGATCCTATGTTGAATCCATGACCCCATGTGTGTCACCAACATCTGAGGTAACAGTTGAAGATTTGTCAAAATCCCTTATAGTTATCATAGGGAATTATAATAGTAGTAGTTAGATAAGCATAGGTAGTACAACGAGTCAGATTCAACCAACATCATCAAGGGCAGGTACTACACAAAATAACATGGCAGGGTTAGACAACACATTTATATTTCTTGGTTTCGAGGGAGTTGGGTCGGAAGACCTGGAGAAACATAAATTTGTATGTGAGACAATTTGGGCTACAAAGGATGTCCAATACGAGGCTGTAAATATTGCATAGCCGAAAAAATCATTTAGAGGTCCTGCATTAGTCTGGTACATGAAACTATAGAGTAGCACACCTATAGGACAAGTGAGGACTCTATCACTGAGTCAGTATGGTACAGACTGAGTTAGTATGGTACTTTGATTAGAGATTCAAGGATGTGATGGGAATGTTAACGTTTCAAATTCTCTATCAACAACACAGAGAATGGTTTATTGCAGGCTTGTTGCCACACATCTGTGGTCCATTAATACAACAAAATGGTACATCGCAGCCTAAAGATTTGGAGATTGAAATGAAATTGGAAGCATCCCCTGTATGAGATACTGGAGGGATGGAAATATAGAGACAGATAGTTTCCTTGACAATTCAATCAACAAAGCTTACAAAACAGAAGGAAAAATGGGAACAAGTCTGGTGTATCAAGTGTAGGACTGAAGGCCACCATAAGGAAAAATGCCTATCATTTTCACTGTGTTTAATGTCTGGAGCACCAAATCCATCAACAAGAGGGGGATATTGTGAGATATGTAAGAAATGGGGACATCATCCAATGGATTTCCCATTACTTCAGAAATACCAGAGTACACTAAGGAAATAATTTTTCAATTTTTGCAAGTCAGTAGGGCATGAAGAGAAGGATGTCGCACATTCTATTTGATGAGGGAGTGCACTTCAAATATGTACAAGCTTCAAGAGGAAAATATTGTGATAGAAGGAGGTGGTCCATAGTATAATAATCAGAGAAGATTTAATCAAGGAAACAGAGGAAATTTTGGTAGAGGAGGTAGATGATCTATAATATGTTACAATTGTAACCAACTAGGACACGTAGCTTGTGATTTTCCAAATTCATCTACAACCTGCACATACTATAGATAATTGTACCACACAATATAATACTATCCTAAACTACTTATGAAATGTCATGCAAGGGGGAATCATAACCAGAACCCAAATCAGAATGTACAGAAAATATCAGCTGAAAAATACAATGAATGACCTAGAATATCAATTGTTACACGCAGAGGAACTAGAACATGGGTTGATGCGATAAATGGAGGGAAGCAGGCTAAGAAATGGGTAAGGAAATCAATAGAACCTCTACCAAAATTTGACCCTCAACAAGAAAAGGAGACGTATTAGAGGGAAAGAAAAGTGATACTCGAACCATAATGGATAGCATCAACATCATATGCGCCTCCGGTCTGTGATCGTACTATGCCAGAGAAGATTCTTGGGAAGGTAATCACTCTAAGAGAGTTATTGATAAGTTTCATAGAGTTAATGAAATATGAAACAACATTGAATGCATTGTATGAAATGATTGATCATTACGCGCAAGAAATGGAAATTCCTATCGTACAAAGGGTAGCAAATCAAGTACTGCACAGAAGGAGGACCAACAAAGAATTCAGATTAAGTGTGAAGATTAGGGAATATGATGTGTATAATGTTATCTTGGACTTGGGGTCTAATGTGAATGTGTTAAGAAAGTAGACCTGGGAGATGATGGGGAATCCCAAGTTTATTCGATATCCTCTTCAGTGAAGGTTATAAAACTAGCACAGGATAGTCTCGATTGGTCGATTGGCGAGAGTACCTGTGAATATAGATGGAGTGTGCAATGTAGAATATTTTGAATTCATTGAGATCATGGATGATAGTCAACCATATCCAACACTAATGGGATTTGAATGATAATTTTATAATCAGGGGATCATTAACCTGAAGAAGTGGGAAATTATATTTGAGGTAGGAGACTTGAAGGTTACTGCACCATTGGACCTGACAAAAGGAAAGAGGTACATAGAGCCATCAAGAGGGAACGAAATTGACAAATTGTATAATATGACTACGTGGATGGATGATTTTTCAACACCATTGCATATGGTATGCTAAGTTGAAGAATTATTAGTTCGTGTGCATCAGATTCAAAGGAATTTCTGCAACATTGGAAGTAGATGATGCATGCAGTATCAACTAGGAGATGTGCACACATAACTCGATCATTGCATTGGATTGGAACAGAGTTATTTGATCCACCATGGTATGATGGATTGAATAATATCAGTTCATTTGTAAAGGCATTTGATTCACAGGTACTCGAACAATAAAGGATGATAACACTAGATGTTGTCCTGAAAGCCAGTCCAACTAGATGGTGGGTTGCACACAAACAAGGGATGGAAGACTTGTCGCAGTTCAGAATACTAACTCAAGTGAGATTTGGTACTGAGGTGGATAATAATGCGCAAAATTATATAGGGTAAAGTGATCCAAGAGGTCATGTTGAGTAGTGTATAACCATACAGAGTTTAGTACCAAAGAAGGAATGGATGCACAAATTTATACATACACTGGATACAATTCCAAAGAACTGGTATCTGGAGATGCAAATGTGCAGAGAAACAACAAGTCGGGATGAGATGGTTCAAAGGTTCAAGGTAAATTTTACTTTCAAACATGAATCTCCACTAATATATGTATGGTTACAAGTTATTCGAACCAATATCTTCTCAGAAGAAGGGTCGATGGAGTTGGTATCGATGTGCAGTATGCATAGAGTCTCTATGATTGTTTGTGTATTACTGGAGTGTTACAATATGACTAAATAAGAACGTGATGAGGAAGATCCCAAGAATGTGCAATTACCTAAAACTGAGTGGGAACACATAGTAGAAGGGTTAGAGCTTGATTCTACTGCATATACATAGCCAATAAAGGCGTGGAAGGTAAACATTGGGACGACATAGAATCCAAAGTTTGCATAGATAGAAGATTATTGGTGTGATGAAACTGTGGAGAAGATTGCATATTTATTGTGCGAGTATCAGGATCTATTCCCAACTACATTTTCATAAATGAAGTGGATATCTGGGGAATTAGGCGAGATGAATATCCCTTTGAAAACATGTGCTAAACTAGTGTGATAGAGACCTTACAGTTTAAATCCCAAGTACAAAGAGAAGGTGAAAGAAGAAATAGATAGGATGTTGGACACAGGGATCATTGAACCGGTGGTGGACTCAGAGTGGATAATCCCAATGGTAGTGCAAGATAAGAGAATAGGAAGAATCAGGATTTGCGTAGATATGAGGAAGTTGAATGATGCATTTCTACATGATCCATTCCCAACACCATTCACAAATGAGGTACTGGAGAATGTAGGAGGGAAGGAGGCTTATTATTTCATAGATGGATTCTCAAGATACCATCAGATCAAAATTGCACATGAAGACAGGTATAATACTACTATTGCGACTGAGTGGGGAATTTATCAATACACAATGATGCTCTTTGGACTGAAGCATGCACCTGCAGTTTTTTCAAGAGTTGTGGTTATAGATTTTAAGGAATTTACTCATAATTTCCTTGAAGTGTAATTATATGATTGGGCTGTGTTTAGTCTATTGAAGGATCACAAAGAAGTACTCATATCAATGTTAGATAGCTGTATACAATGTCATATTTTGTTGAATTTGAAGAAGTGTATTTTTTGTGCACCTTTTGGAATTTGTTTGGGCCGTGTGGTTTGTAGGTAGGGCTTACTAGTAGATCCTACCAAGATTGCAGTAATTCTGGATTTACAACCATCTATCTCAGTCAGAAAAATGATGGAAACTCTAGGTCACACAAGATATTACAAGAAGTTTATCAAAGTTTATATGTAGATTACAACACCTACGGAGAAGTTGTTGAAAAAGGAAGCAAAGTTCCAATGGAATGAGTACTGTCAGAAGGGTTTGCACACCTTAAAATAGAAATTAATGACTGCGTCGATTTTGATCTTTCCATATTGGAACTAGAATTTTCCATGTTCTTGTAGATGCATCTTCCATAGCATTGGGTGTAGTACTATCCCAACCAAGAGAAGGATACATAGATCGCCCAATTGCTTTTGCAAGTAGGAAGTTGTCTATAACAGAGAAGAATTATACTGCCATGGAATGAGAAGGATTGGAAATGGTATATGCACTACAAAAGTTTAGAGATTATTTATTGGGATCTCATTTTAATATGTATATAGACCATTATGCACTAGAATACTTAGTGAACAAGATAATGTTGGGGGGGATAATATGTAGGTGGCTACTGATGTTTTAGGACTATGACTTTGAGGTTGTTGTGAAACCAGGGAAGTTGAATGCAGGACCTAATCACTTATCACACATACTATCAGGAGAATATGTAGGGAATATAGATGACAACTTTCCAGATGCACCATTATTTGTAGTTAATATGGTGGATGACTACTTCAAAGACATTGTACAGTTTCTAAGTATAGGGATGGCCCCGTCAGAAATGAAAGTTTCACAGAAGAAACAACTAGTGGTTAAAGAAGTAGACTATAAGCTTATTGCAGGGAACTTATACAAGTTAGATGCAGATGGAATCTTGAGACGATGTGTGTTGGAGCATGAAATTCCTATGATACTCATAGAAGTGCATGAAGGGATTGCAGGAGGACACTACGCAGGTAAAGAAACTGTGCAGAAGATTCTATGCATAGGGTTCTGGTGTCCCACACTTCATAAAGATTCTAAAGAATACTTTTAGGCATGTGATGTATGTCAAAGGGTGGGAAATCCATCCAGGAGGGATGAAATTCCTTTATAACCACAAGTTACGTTCCAAGCATTTGATAAATGGGAAATATACTTTGTGGGGCCAATCAACCCATCAACAATAAGTTCATGCGCGAGATACATAATCACTACGATGGAGTATTTGACCAGATGGGAAGAAGAAACACCAGTCATAGACTAAACCGTGGAGACTGCTCCACAATTTCTATTTGATAATGTAGTCACGTGATTTGGATGTCCTCTCATATTATTCAGTGATCAAGGAACACACTTCTTGAATAAGACAAATGCAACATTGATTGAGGAATTTCAAATTCATCACCAGAACAGTACACCATATCACCCTTAGGATAAAGGGACAATAGAAGCATTTAACAAAATTCTGGACAATGCTTTGACAGAGATCTTCAACGTAGGGAGAGATGATTGAGACTTAATATTTCTTGCATTATTATGGGCATACAAGACCAAAAGCAAGAATTTCATAGGGCATACACCTTTTATTTAAGTATTTACTGTTGTTATTAGGTTATTTCCAAATTACATGAGAAATCAATGAATTTCCAAAACAACAACATAAAGAGGATCACTGAAAGAAACACAATCATAAGGTATGCAACATTTTATCCTGGGAAACCCTCATGTGGGATAAAACCAAGAAAAAACTTCCTCAATAACAGTTTTCCAATACAATGCCAAGACTAAGACCAAAACACCAAGAATAAACCAAGACTGAGCATGTGTCTCTCTTCTCCTTCCTCCTGCAACTGCAACTGCCTTCAATATATGCGCACTAGATGAGTGAGTGTTAGTGTGTACAAGTGAGGCACCATCCTCACATATAAATACTAGTTGGGAAGGATCTAGGGTTATGTCTCTTCACTTAGTAGGGCTGACTTCTTCTAGGAGTGGTTAAAACCACTTTATAAACACTAGGGGCTGACTTTACAAATACCACCATATAAATATGGTTTTACCAATCCACAAAAGGGGATTTGATCTTATACAAGACTCAATATGATCAATCCGCAAAAGGGGATTTGATCTATAATATAATAACTCAAATATAATTAGAATAGTCTTCGAAGTTACAATATTTCAACACTCCCCCTTAACGAGAAGGGTGTTCTACTGAAAAGACCCAATGCAACATCATCAAGAGAAGGAGAGGGAAACGTCATCATAAACATCTAGAAAAATGATTGGCACATCTATAAGTCATCGAAAGTTTTTCTCATCATCAATATCATCATCATTCACAACATGGAATTGGAGTAGCATCATCATCACCATCAACATGAAGATGAAACATCAACATCAATAGCATGAAGCTAGAACAACAATATCAACAACACAAGGTTGGTACATAATCAACAACATGAGGCTGGTACAACATCATCAACACCACGAGGCTGGTACAACATCATCAAAAACACGAGGTTGAATCAACATCATCAATAACATGAGGCTGAATCAACATCATCAACATCACGAGGATTAAACAACAACATCATCAGCATGAGGATGAAACAACAACATCAACAACGTATGGAACCATAATGAGGTAGGTGCAACAACAACATTTTGTGGTACTCTGATAGACCCTCCTTACCTTACCTTTGGGATCTTTCTAGGAATCATAAGATTTCATAGGATATAAAATCCTATTAAGATACCATGTGGTACTCTAATAGACCATCCTTACCGAACCTTTGGGATCTACCTAGGAATCATAAGATTCCCTAGGATATTTAATTCTAACAGAGCTACCACTATTGACCACAACTAGCATATACTTTTATAGGTACTCTGACAAACCATCCTTACCATACCTTCAGGATATTCCTAGGGATGATCAATCCCCTAGGATATAAAATCCTAATGGATCTACTCATTGTTGGTCAGGATACCATAGTATCATTAGCATCACTCCCCCTTTCGAGGGAGTTCCTTTAGGACAACATCAGGCTTATCTCGGAAGTACTCAAAACTTCACACGAGACAAAGGCTTGGTCAACACATCTGCAACCTGCTCATCTGTGCCAACATATTGGAGATTTACAACTCCCCTATGCACCATATCATGAATGTAGTGATACTGGATCTCCATGTGTTTCGACTTATCATGGGACATTGGGTTCTTCATCATCTTTATACAAATTTGGTTATCACATAGAATCGCAGTGGCTTCCATATCCATATCGAACAAATGTGTCAACAACTTTTGAAGCCATATGGCTTCACAATTGGCGGAACATGCTGCAATGTATTATGATTCTTCTATGTTGGGAGAAATACTAGATTGCTTCCTTCTTTTCCATGAAGTCATGGCTAACCCCAAACTGAAAAAAAATCCTGAAGTACTTCTCTTTCTATCAGAAACACTGACATCCCAATCTAAATCAATATAACCATATAATCTGAAGTCATGATCTCCAGTATAATAGAGATCATAATCCAACATACCCTTAAGGTATCTCATCACATGCTTTGAAACTACAACGTGAACACATCTGGGCTCTACCAGATACTGACTCAAGTTGTTTACAACAAAGCATATATCTAGCCTGGTATTCATTAGATACATCAACAAACCAATAATTGTTCTGTATAGACTAGCATCAACCAACTGTGACAAAGTATCAACCAAGAGTTTCACATTTGTTTCCATGGGTGTGTTCATGGATTTACATTCCAACATGTCAAATATCTTCATTATTTCAACTACATATTTCCCTTAGTTAAGGAAGAACTTCTCTGGGCTCTTCCAAACTTCAAAACCTAATAAATAATGCATCGGGCCTAGGTATTTCATCTCAAACTCTGCAGTGAGATTCTTCTTGCAATATGTGATTAGATTTTCTTCTCCTGTTAAGAATAATTCATCCACATGTAGTACAAATATAACTATCTCATCATTCATAACCTTGAAGTAAAGGTTAGGATCAACTTTACTCTTGGTAAAGCCTATGCTCATCAGGAAACTATCAATTCTACCATACCAAGCTCTAGGAGCCTGCTTCAACCCGTATAGAGCTTTCTTCAACCTGCAGACATGATTCTTTCTATTTTCAACTTTAATGTTTATAATGGACCGATATCCTTTTGTCATGGTGTCCAACCATTCTTTCTCTTGAACGAATTCTTCAAAGAAGTAGGTTCCTTTTCTACGATATTACACATCAAGACCATATAGCTGGAGAATGGCTTAGGTTTCTTCCTTTGTCTCATGGTTCCTTTTGGGGTGCCATAATTCTTTACATATTGAATAAGTTCCCTCACCCAAGTTGGATTTCTCTTGTGAGAGATCGTCATACGAGGAGGTTCTTAAGATTCTATCATATCATGATCTTCTTGAATCTCATCATCAGGGGTAACTGTAACTTCCTTCACGGGTTTGCAACTCTGAGAGATACAGGTTCTTCTTCATATACTTCTTCAAGTTGGAATTTCCTTGATATTTTGAGTGTTGCATCTTCATCAAAGGTTACGTCTCTGTTGATCTCAATATGATGGTAACCTAGTATGTAAATTTTGAAGGCCTTATATACCTCACAGTATCCGACAAGTATTCCCTTCATTCTTGAAGGATCCAACTTAGTTCTCTTTTCTTTTGGAATGTGTACAAATACTGGAAAACCAAATATTTTGAGATTTCTTACTTTTTGCTTCTTTCAGGTGAACATTTCTTCGTGAGTTTTGAATTCAAGTGCACTATGGGATAATCTATTTTGTACATAAACTGTTGTTCTTGTTGCTTCATCCCATAAGTGCATTAGAAGATCTTGATCGTGAATCATAGTCTTTACTTCTTCCATAATTGTTCTATTATTTCTTTATGCTACACCATTTTGTTGAGGATTACAGGGAGTGGTGAGCTCCCTCTTAATCCCAACATCTCTGCAAAATATTCCAAATTCATTTGAGGTGTACTCTCCATTATCTGACCTGAGTATCTTGATTTTTATTTCAGAGAGGTTTTCTACCAAGGCTTTGAATTCCTTGAACTTTCCAAATACTTCATCTTTTGATTTCAAGAAATAAACCCAAGTCTTACGAGAGTAATCAAGGATACATAGTATGCATACCCACTTAGAGGGGTAGATGGAATTGGACCACATACATCTGAGTGGAAAAGCTCCAAGATTCCTTTTGTTTTATTGTCGCTCTTTGGAAAAGGGTTCTTTATGTTATTTCCTTCTGCACATCCCTTGCATACACCTTCATGATCATTTTTTTAATTCTGGTAAGCCTATAAGTACCTTGCTTACATATGGTAAGGCTTTGTAGTTGATGTGAGCTAGTCTTCTAATACATAGAGTACATCTTTCATTCTCATCATAGTTTCTGAAGTAATTTTGTAGGTGGCTTCTCCCATGCCTTTAATAGGGTACTGATAATCATATCCAAGTGAAAATTTCTGGGGGAATTCATTTTCTATAATGCTAGAGAGAATATCTTTCTAACCTGTTATGTGATTAGATGCACCACTATCTATGAGCCAAGTATCTTCTCCAGGTGTCACAAACCATAATCTTAAATCTCTTCTTTAGTTAACTTGTTGGGTGTCTCATCATCTTCAGTTGCATGGGCATGATGTATTTTGTCATTTATCTTCTTGAATTATTCCCTTTTGGAAGGAAAATTCTTAGCAATGTGTCCCATCTTATCACAATGATAACATTGATAAGAGGAGAAATCATTTTCCTTTCTTTGACCCTTATGATATTTCTAGAATCTCTTTGGATAGTGAGATTCTTTATGAAAGTGGGCATCCTTGTGAAAATGAGACCTTTTATTTCCTCCATTAGCATGAGCATCTAGGGATTGATCTTCATCTCTTAATGGGACGGCTTCTTAGTTGGCCACTCTTGCTTCTTCTTGAACACGTTCTTCCCATAAACTATCAAATTGGAGTTTCTCTTTTCTTGCATAAATAGTTTGGATGAAGGAATCCCAAGGTCTTGTGAGACCATTAATAGTTCTCATTATGACTTCATATTCATCCAAGTTGTCTCCAATTGCCTCTAATTGTTCCTTGAATTGATAAACCCTAGAGAAATAGTCTTGAACTATTTCTCCTTTCTGCATCTTTGTATTCTTGAGTTGGGTTCTCAAGTTCATCTTCTGGTTGATGTTATTTCCTTCATAAATTATGGCTAGGGCATAAAACATACCTTTTGGAGTATTCTTAGAAGATACTTGAGGGATCATTTGGCCTTTAATGGAATCTGCAATTATTCTTTTAGCCTTGAGCATATCCTTCTTGTACTTTTCTTTGGTTTCATTTTCTTCGAGTTCTGTTACATTTTATTTTATGAATTTTGCAAGGTCATTCTCTTAAAGAACGAGTCCAATTATGTACTTCCAGGAATTGGTGTTTCCAGACATCTTGACATGGAGCTAAGAAAATGACCAGAAAATGAAAATGTTCAAAAATTGAAATTGAGCTTACCAGGAGATGTGTTGGGTTGAGGAGAGGTTGTTGGAGCTTACTGTTTCATAAAATTTCAAGTTTTACCCTTTGAAACTTGACCTGCACAATTCTAGAATAGTACTTCTGGTACTAGTTCTGGTTTCCTGGTTTTTTGGTACCAATCAAAACTAGGGTTTGACTTTCCGGAGAATTTGGCCACTGGAAAGGTTTGCTCAAGCTGCCAAAATATGTGCTAGGACAGGGTGCACTTCTCAAGATAGTTTTTGGTCAAAAAAACCTCTTCAGTAGAAAGCCCTAATTTTCTTGTACGATAACACTGACATTTAGATACCTAGTGAAAGATTCTTTATTCATTCAAGATCTGATACCATGTTAATTTTTTACTATTATTATTAGGTTATTTCCAAATTAAATGAGCATTCAATTCATTTCCAAAACAACAACATAAATAGGATCACTGAAAGAAACACAATCACAAGGTACACAACATTTTATCCTGGAAAACCCTCATGGGGGAAAAAACCCAAAAAAAACTTCCTCAATAATATTTTTCCAATACAATGCCAAGACTAAGACCAAAACACCAAGAATAAACTAAGACTAAGCATGCGCCTCTTTTATCCTTCCTCCTACAACTACAATTTCCTTCAAGATACGCACACTAGATGAGTGAGTGTGAGTGTGTACAAGTGAGGCACGATCCTCACATATAAATACTAGTTGAGAAGGAACTAGGGTTATGTCTCTTCACTTAGTAGAGCTGACTTCTTCTAGGAGTGGTTAAAACCACTTTATAAACACTAGGGGATGACTTTATAAATACCACCATATAAATATGGTTTGACCAATCCACAAAAGGGGATTTGATCTTATACAAGACCTGACATGATCAATATGCAAAAGTGGATTTGATATATAAGATAATAACTCAAATATAATTATAATTCTCTTCGAAGTTACATTATTTCAACACTTTTAGGTTGGTCTATGGCCAAGAAGTAGTGATGTCGATGGAGTTCATTCTACCTAGCATGTGTGTTGCAGTGATTACTGATCTTTTGAACTTTGGAGCAGTAGAGGAGAGATTATCACAATTATTACATCTTGAGGAAGATCGGTTTGTCACAGGCTTCCATCAACAAGTTCAGAAGGAAAGAGAGAAGGCATGGCATCATAAACACATTAAAAATAAAAAAATTCAACTGGGAGACTTAGTATTACTATATGATAGTAAGTTCATGCAACATCTAGGAAATATTTGAATGCATTGGTTAAGACCTTATTTGATTCAACATGTGACAAAGGCAGGTGTTGTGCAGTTGGAAACCTTGAATGGAGAATCCCTTGGAGGAATTTTGAATCGAAGTCATCTCAAACTCTATAGAGATGGCCGACCATTTGCGTAGTAATATAAACTACGTAAGAACACATGTATCATAGTAGTTGAACTATAGTAGGGAGGTGAAATACAAAAAATAAACAAAAAGTAGAAAAAGGAAGAAATAAAAAAGTGAGAAAAGAAGAAGAAATAAAAAAGTAGATAGGAAGAAGTATCACGCAAAAAAGGGACTATAGCATAGATAGCAGAAATGATACCAAGGTAGTTAAATTTCCAAATAATTCACACACGGTAAAAGACTGTTAACAAAATTAAAGCACAGAAATAAAAGTTAAAAATACATCAATGAAAAAACGTCCTGGAGATGCATAGTCATAAATAGAAGGCATCATTGAGGATCGGGACAAACTTACAAATCAAAGGAACAATTCGACGTAGGATTGGAATTGATACCACAATAAGGAAAGAATTGATTGCAGATTATGATCAGATTCAACATTTACGTTGGGAGAGAAAGAAAATATATAGTTGTCGAAGGGTGATAAAAGTACATAAGGGCCCAATGGAAAAGGTTATTTGCATTTTCTAAGAACTGCGAGCATACAAAGACAACCAGATCTGAACCGTGGTCGAATGAGTACCAGGATAGAACAATCACCAAACTCAGACACAGAGAACAATGGCACCACCAAAATTTGGAGCGCCAGTAACAACAGCATGAAAGACACCTAAAAGACCACCAATTTCATTAGTGTTGGAGGAAATACTAGGAGCTTCGGCCTCACAGTCAAGTTTTCACAGGGAATATATACCACCACGAAAAGACACAATGCTTCAAGTTTAAGTACTCGCAGATGAAAAATACCCACTGGTCACACTGAAAATACCAACTGGTGTAATTGTGGAAGGGGACATGCTAGGGAAGATTGTTTCCCTGAAGTTTGCACACCATGAATCATGGATAAACAAATTTTTCTCAAACTGGCACAGGAGAAATATTTGTGTGAAAAAATTATACTAGGAATAGGAACAATCTTTCTTGAACCATAGACATAGGATATAGGACTAGAAAGATCAGGAATATTGAACCTGTTGGAGATCCCCAATTTTGGCCGAAGTCTGGATATAAATGCTTGTATCAAAATGCTACTAAGTTGTGTCCACAGAGGGATGTTGTGGCTAGACCCATCAATATCGATTGATACCCAATCAATTGCATGGATCACTGGTTTTCCAAAAGCAGGAGAGGCTCCAACAACATTGTTCTCAAACAAGGCAAGGGAGAAAGAACTAACATAATCTATGAAGGATAATTTTCAAACCTTTAGAGGAAAGAGGGGGATAGATGTTGCAAACATAAACAATGAAATTGTGTGATTTGAAATGTAGGTATTAGCCTACAAATTACTAGGGAAATGTCGCAAAGACGAAGTGTCAGTTGTAGTAATTGCAGCTGCGAAAAAGTGTGCAGAGGGGGTCCAGCTGAATTGGGACACATTTTTGGTGAATCCATTTTTGATAGACTACATAGAAGTGTAGGAGAAAGGAACAAAGTTTCTCTATTCCTGGATTCTCATTTTGATTTCACTAGTTGGATGGAAGGATCCTGGTCATTACCAATGTATGAGAACAACCAATAGAGGTAATGCACCTACGGGATATGCCAACCTATGGCATACAACAAACAAGAGGAGACAACTAGATAACAATGTTACATTTTATGTCTACTTTGACATGATCACGTACATAGTAATGCACATGTTGCACATCAATGCCCATATGGTAGAGACATACAAGGATATCACTCAATTTGAATAAGGGATGCACCATATGTACTTTCAAGACAAAATGGACCCTACGTGCCAGTGGCTTCCAACCAACTAAAAAGTGATAGCGAATGATGTATGCTTGATCGCCAATGACTAGGAAGACGACTAGAAAGTCCTAGGGGAGAAAATGAAACACCTGAACGAAGGAGAGGAACAAGACAAGGACGAGGAAGAATTAGATGAAGGAGAGGGAAATCGAAAAAATAATAGCCAAGGTAATACGCTAGGACCATCAATAGAAGCAACACATCAAATGGTCTCAAGAGCTGTTGTCGAAAGAAAATACAAGGGGAAGGGTCCAACTGTAGCTGCACGTAAACATATGAAATATCATAAAGTACCACCTACCTATGATCTAATAGACAATGACATGGATAGATCGACTACCAAGTATGATATTCCATAGAGGAGGCCATTGAGGAATCAACGAGGAAACAAGAAGAACAACACCAGAAGGTGAAGGACCAGTTAATAAAAATACAACAACTATTGGAGACTGTGAAGATATCCCCAGAGAAAGGCTTGGGTGAAGGACCATCCATGAGTCTGGTTAAGGAAGCACATACTACCAATCCAATCCTATATAAGTTAGCATCTGGGTGCAGAGCGTTAATAATTGAGATAGACGTAGTCGATTTCCCGATTCTATAACTGCAAGAACAAATGAAAACACTAAGTCACCTAAGCATACTGGTGTCACAGATTCCTATATATGTACTATAGAGTTGGAAGGTAGGTATTATGCATGAGATAAGGCTCTGTGCAAAATAATTAGGGAGAGAATTGATCAAGGTGACATATGAAAAGATAAAAACACAACAAAAGTATACATCTAGTCTCTAAGAGAAGAGTAAAGCTGAAGAAAAAGTTGAAAGAGCGATGAAGGATAAGAATGAGGCCGAGGAAAGGGTTGATAAATCCTTAAAAGAGAAGGATGAAGTCGAGAAAATGGCATAGAAGACACAAGAAACCATCCAAAAGTTGTATAAGGAAATTCCCAAAGTGTCATTAGTAGTATAGGCCACCATGGAAAAATAGGTCTCCAGAATAGGAAAAGTCATCAAAGGCTTCCGTATAAGGATTGAGGACTTGCAATCACACGCAGTGCCAAGAACACATCTAGAAGAAAATGTAGGAAGAGAGAGAATTTCAATGAAAACAATAGAAAATATCAATAAGATGGAAGAGGAATGCACAAATATTTTTGAGGAAACTACGCAGATTTGGACAAACCTAATAGAGGATCCAAAGATGAAGGTCGTGGAAGCTAGATTGAGGGATGCATAAGAAAAGGCATAGAAGGCTTCAATGTTCGACAACACAAGTATTCCAACAGAACATGAAAACCTTTAGTAATCACTCACACAACTAGATCAAATATAAACACATTGATATTAAACCCCTATAGGGAAACATCCATTTCCCCAGTCAACGCGACCACTTGGAGCAATTTATTAATGCAAAAGAAAAATATTACATAAATATTTTACAAGATATTTTCTCACAATCAATCATCGACAAATAACCATCCATGATCTTTAAATAGAGATCATGGACCAATCAGGTGTTAAGAAACAGATCAATGTAGCCATTAATATTGAGGAGAGTATGAACCTTCAGATCACTCTATGTCAGGAACATATCGTGATCGTCATATTTCCTAACTACAAATGCATACTAAAGAAACATACTAAGAAACACAATTTTACCTAGCGACATATTAGACCAAGTAGATATTAACTAACTCCTAAGTGCCTAAATATCCTAACATCCCCCCTTAAGAAAAACTTGGGATAGGATTGAAGGATTTACAATAGTGACACAATAGGAGAAGGAAGGAGGCATTAGATCCTATCCTCCCTTAATGAAAACTTCATAAACTCCTAAGATAGATTGAAGTTTGGAAAAATTCACTTCTGTAAGATACTTTGTGAAAAAATTTGCAACTTGATCTTCTGTAGGGAAAAAGAGCACTTCAATAACTTGATCATGAATGAGATTTCTTATGAAGTGCATGTGTAGCTCGATTTATTTGTTGCGTTGATGTTGAAATGGGTCTTTGGCGAGATTAATGACACTTTGATTGTCACACAAAATTCTAGTCAGATGTTACTGTTGGAATACAAAATATGAAAGGATTTGTCGAAGCCACAAGGCTTCCTGACTTGCATTTACTGATGCTCAGTACTTTTCTTCTACTGAAGAAAGTGAAATATCATGTTGTTTCTTACAGGCCCAAGTGACAGGTCCTGAACTAAGGAAAACAACATAACCTGCAGTAGACTTCCGAGCGTGAGGGTCACTAGCCCAATATGAATCAATGAAACCAACCAATAAAGGAGTCCCCCCTAAACTGTAATGTATCTCGAACTGAATTGTACCCCAGACATACTGAACTATCCTTTTAGCTTCTTTCCAATGGATTTCATGCGGTGTTTTCATATACCGGGCAACAAGACCAACAAAAAAGGAAAGATCATAATGGGTGTGACTCAAGTATAAGAGGCTACCAACTAACTAATGGTACATAGTGGCCTCAACTTCGAGAGAAGTACAAGTGGAAAAAATATTGAGTACAGGATAGAAGGGAGAAGGGACTGGATTACAATATTCCATGTGGAATCGACAAAGAAGGTCACAAGCATACTTAGACTGGGAAAGAAAAATTCCTTCAAAAACTTGGAAGCCAAGGAAATCGTGCAAAAATCCTAAGTCTGTCATTTCAAATTTCTTCTTAAGGATGGTTTTCATGTGGTTTAAAAGTGTTGAGTCACTACCAGTAAGGTTAAGGTCATCAACATAAAGGACAAGGATTATGAGATGGATTCCTACTTTCTTGGTATAGACATTAGGATTAAAATGACATCTAGAAAATCCGGTGTCAATAAGAAAGTTGTCCATTTCCGCATACCAAGCTCGGGGAGCTTTCTTAAGACAACAAAGAGATTTATTAAGGAAAAAAACAAGGCTAGAGTCATTTTGGACATAGCCAGGAGGTTGTTCCATGTATATTTCTTCCTGCAAATCCCCATGCAAGAAGGTGTATTTAACATCCATCTGATGGACCTCCCATTTATGTGAGGTAGCAAGGGAAAGAATAAGTAAAATGGAATTCAATTTGGCTACAAAGGAAAAGGTTTCATTATAGTCAATTCCTTCAACTTAGGAAAATCCTTTGGAAATTAATTGAGCCTTGTGCCTTTCAAAAATTCTATCTGATACATAATTATTTATGTAGACCCATTTACATATGACAAGTTTTCTTGCTTTTGGAAGATTTACAAGATCCCAAGTATCATTTTCCATTAAAGAACGATACTCTTCATTCATTGTTGTATCCCAATATGGATGACCCGAAGATTCCGCAAATGTCTTTGGATCATGAGTCTCTGAAAGTTGATCCAAAAGAGAATAGGCTCACTGGAACTGTGAACGTGTCTAACATTGATATGACGGATCACCGACAAGATCACCAGTTGCTTCTCGTATTGAACATACCCATCTAGGAAGCGGTGGCGTTGGTGTTGGTTCAAGTTCAATGGACTCATTTGGAGTAAGGTGAGTAGATGGAGGTGGATTTCCATCCTCACTATCATCATCTGAAGAAGAAACCAAAATTGGAACAAAAGAAGGCACAAATGTTGAATTAGGCTTGCAATCCAAGACATTTTCATCAACTTTAACATCTCTTCTAATAATAATTTCATTACCGTGTGGTTGAATAAGTCTGTAACCTTTTACATCTTCATAGTAAACAATAAATATACACGTCTCACTTTTAGGATACAATTCTTTCCTTTCCTCATCATGAATGTAAGCCCATGTTATACTACCAAATACATGGAAGTGACTTACATCTGTTTTAATTTTAGTCCAATCTTCTTCCAATGTTTTATTTTTAAGATCCTTTGTGGGAGTGTGACTTACTATGTAATTTGCACAGTTGTTGGCTTCCACCCAATACTTTAGACTTAATCCCTTAGATTGGATCATACACTTATCCAATTTTTTTAATGTGTGGTTCTTTCTCTCAGCAACACCATTTTGCTATGGTGTATATGGAACAATGTGTTGCATTTGGATACCCTATGTAGTGTAGTAACTTGTAAAATTATTGTTCACATATTCGCCTCCATTATATGTTCTCAACCTTTGAATTTGATGTCCATATTGCTTTTCTACCAGGGACTTGTATGACATAAACTTGTCAAAAACTTTGCTCTTAATTTTTAAGAAGTAAACCCAAGTATGTCTGGAAAAGTCATCGATGAAAGATAAGAAATAATTACACCCAGAAAAAGAAGGAGAAGAAAGTGGACCACACAAGTCACCGTGAACAAGCTATAAAGGGTCTAAGGCATGCCAAGAGGCACGCTTTTCAAAATTGTCCTGATAATGTGTACCGAGAACATAATAGACAAAAACACCATCTCTGCATGAAACAAGAGGAAGACCAGTCACCATATTTTGATTTAATAGTTGTTGCAATGAGCAACAGTTTAGATGACCAAACTTACCATGCCAAAGTTTTATGAAGTCATCACTATGAGAAACAAAAACTGATGGAAAATATGGTGAACCAAAGTTGTCAAAATTGTACATCCTGGTAATATCATCAACGATTCCAGTTTCAAGAACATGTTGAGGATATTTTAGATCCTTGATTACAACTTGGTGAGGTGAAAACTCTACGGTTTTACCTTCACCTGAATGAGTGATTTGATATACTGATAGAAGGTTACAAGAAATACTTGGAACACATAATGCATCATTCAAATGACCATTATATACCTGAACTATTCCAGATCCTACAACACTAAGATATTTATTATCACCAACAAATATTTTCTTGGTATTACAATCATTTAGAGTAGAAAATGTGGCTTTCTCCTTAGCCATGTGATAAGATGCTACAAAACCAATAAGCCACTCATTGGAAAAAGAAGTAGAAGTTGCATTGAAGGAAAAACCAGAAGAAGAAAGTGCATGTCCATGAGAAGAAGAAGTAGTAGAATCAATACTAATGGTGTGCTTCTTCATTGTTGCTTCTAAGGTTGCCATCTTCTTGAAACATTTGGACTCATCAAGACCATCTTTCCCACAAAAGTTGCAATGTATGTCACTCTTCTTATTTTTAGATTTTTCTCCTTTGTCACAATTAGGAGCTGAAGTTGTCTGAGTGGGTTTGGGACCCTTGTTTTTCTTGTCGTTGGTGAGGATATTTCTTCTTGGGATTCTTGGTTTTATCTTTCTACTGGGCTACTAAGGCTTTGTTGTAGGTACCTGCAGTGTTGATCACTCCAAGTTGTACAAGCTTATGTTTCTCTCTAATCAGAGCATCATAAAAGGAATCAAGAGTGGGTTTTTTATAAGCTTTCCCTAGATCCTCTCTTATGGCATAGAAGGTAGATACAAATATAGAATATGCACTACCTAGCTTATAAAGAATAATATATATGCAATGCTCTTCCCCCAGCTTTATGTTACACTCTTCACATAAAATTCAAAGTGTTTTAAACTTAGATAGATAGTATTCAATGGAAGAAAAAATAATTTGGACTTAAATTCAATATTAGGTTTTCTAACTGATGTACTCGAATAATATTGTGTTTACCAAACCACAGATTCAATATTTTCCCAAGCTTCATCAAGGACATCAATTTCTTGAAGGTAGAACCTTAAATCAGGAGAGATGGACATTATGATCAGTCCACGTTCTTCATCATTCCTATTATCCCATTTTACTTTATTTTCATCATGAGTGGGTTCTTTTTCCTTTCCCAAGTTAATCCAGTCCAGGCCTTTACTTCTTAATAAATCCTCCATATGGGATTTTCATTGGAAGTAGTTGGTTCTAGTAAGCAAAAGATCACTAGAAGAATCCACGTTAAAAATGAAAATACTATATATTTAAAAACTAAAACTGATGATCTAGATGAAAATATCTTGAAAAAGTAGGCAGTTTAAAAAAAACAACACTGAAAACGGACTTCGGATGTGAACGTTATTCCCTTTCTTTTACAAATAAGTTGTTTTATGAAGTGACCCATTTTTATAAAAAGAAGCGGGGATAATTTTTACAATGAAGTTACCTTATAAAAGAAAGTTTCATGCAAAATAAATAACTTTAAAATAAAATCCTAAAATTAGTTATAGTGATTCACTTTTAGACTTGAAGTGAAATACACTTTACAATGGATGCATGAACTTTTTCAAAAAAAATAACAAAAAAGAGACTTGAACTCATGACCTCTTACTTAATAAGGAAAATTTTAACCAAGTGAGCTAGAAAAACATATTGTATCTTTTAGAAGGAGGATTGGGGGTGGTGTTGTTGTTGTTTTTGAAGATGGTCTTGGAGAGTGTGCTCATAAAAAACTCTTTTCACAGAAGAAAAGATTTTTCTCTGGATCTGACTGAAATGGTCCTTGGGAAAATGGAAACCTTTTCGAGTGAAACGAAAAGCATTCCTAACTCAAATGAGTGATCCAGACGCAATGGAATATTCCTTCCATCCCATAAATGTATAGAAATGGTAGAGACTAGAGATGAGACAACTTGACTTCACGATCTTGATCTACAACAAGAGAGGATCTTCAAATAGGCTCTGATACCATGTTCGACAACATATTCATTCCAAAAGAAGAAGACCATCTTCAGTAACCACTCACACAAATAGATCAAAGATCAACATACTGATATTTTGATGTGGTAAAACCCCTACGAGGAAACATCCACAACCCTAGCCAACGTTGCCACTTAGAGCAATTTATTAATGCAACAGAAAAAAATAATGGAGAGAATTTACAAGAGATTTTATCATAATAGATCATCGGAAAATGACCCTCCATGCTCTTTAAATAGAGATCATGGACCAATCGGGTCTTAAGCCACGGATAAATGTAGTTGTTAAGATCGAGGAGAGTATGAACTGTCAAATCACTCTATGTCGGGAACATATCATGATCATCAAATTTCCTAACTACAAATGCATACTAATGGATACTAAAGAAACAAACTAAGAAAAACATTTTTACCTAATGAAACATTAGACCAAGTAGATATTAACTAAACCCTAACTATCTAAATATCCTAACATTTGGAGAGCACAAATACTCTCCCACCTTCTAAACGAATAACGACCATTTTGGAACAAATGAAATCATATGATCAAGAAGATACAAGACTAACAAAAGATCCTTCAACAAAGATTAGGACCGATGCAAGAGGAATAAATAAGGGTGATAAAAGAACTAGAAACTGCATAGGGAAAAGTGAAGCAAGCAACGCATGACACGAAAGAGAAGATCATGACTATGACTACAAAGGGTGTAGAGGAAATTTTGGGAGCAGAAGAAAAAATAATAAAGAAAATTGCGACAACAAAGGACACTTCCCAAAAGTTCATAGAAGCATGGATGAGTGTGCAACAAGCCTTAGTGGCTCAAGACGAGCCACATGTGAGTGTTGGGGGTATGTTGGAAAGGAATTTTGGATAGAGTTTTCATGAAAATCCTAAGTATGGAGGATATGTGCAGTAGCAGAAGAAAGAATACAAGCCAGGAGCAGAGTGTGCAGTAAAGGCACATTTAATATCAGGAGTGCACAGTGTAGGCACATTCGGGAGTGAAATGCACAGTAAGAACATACTTAGCAGAGAACAAAGAAAGAAGATAAAGAAAGCGAAAAGGAAGGATAGTAGTTCAGCATGCCAAAAGTAGAAAGTTGCACAAAATAAGGAAGAACAATAGTGGAGAGTGGAAAAAAATCATGCAGACATAAAAGAAGGAAAAACAAGCTCGATCAATGAATCAACATGAGTTGTCATGAGTTAGAATGAGTTGTAATAGGGTTTTTGGATAAGGAAAGTAGGGTTTTGAACCGTATAATTCATGTATAAATATTATGTAATGGGTTGGGAATATAGGGGTTCTCTTGATGTGTTTTCGAGTCTGGTACCATTCAGTTGAGGTTTTGTTGTTGACTGTTTTTTACTGTTGTTGACATGTTTGTGAGGAGAGTGAGAGAATAAACTGATAATGAAGAGTCTATTTCTGATTGGTTAGGGAGAATTTGCAGAGAGAGGCTTGCATTGTAGAGTGGCGAGGAAATATGGAGAGATAGATAGCATGATATATCTACTGTAAGCACAATGCACAAGCCTAAATATACAATTAAAAATTAATAATAAAGAAGATAGTCGTTGTGAACGTAGCCCAAATTTGGGTGAACCATGTTAATTATTGTGTCTATGTGTATTTTATGTGATTGATCATGAAGATTCTCTTATGCATGTTAGATTTGATTTTTCTACTATACGATCATTGGGTAGTTATGAATGTTACAGTAAACGGTTTTTGTTGCAATCTACAGTATAATGGTACTATACAACTGAATTCACTAAGTAATTGAGGAATACAAATATAGGATAATGCACACATAACCGATAATTAAGAATGAATAAGATTATCACCTCCCATTCCCTCACTACTATAGAAACTTGGTTCCTACAGCCCCAATGGATTCCTTGGGTGAGACATCACTTGCATGCAGGTGATGCCAAAAGGGTCGGTGTATGAAGGGTTTTGTTGGTTAAGACAACTTGAACCTAGGGTAATATAGCTATGCGCTGACACCATTTATCAAAAAGGAACATTGGCCATACTACATGCAATTAAGAAATGACACCCTTACTTGATAGGAAGACACTTCAAAGTAAAAAAAGATCATGATACTTTGAAGTACTTCTTGGAGCGGCGATTATCTTCAAAAGAAAAATAAAAATGGGTTACAAAGATGCTAGGTTATGGATTTGAAATTATTTACAAGAAAGGAAAGCATAAAATTGTGGTCGATGCACTTTCAAGGAAAGAAGAAACATAGGGTTCACTATGTGTTATTTCTATTCCATAACTTGATTGACTGAAAGAAGCAAGGATCAAATGGAAGCAATATGAAAGGTATGAAAAATAATTCAACAAATACAAGAGTACCTCAATTCATTAGATACATTTGTATGGAAGTATGGTTTTGTATGGTATTATGTTTTCCTATATTTATGTAAGAATTCCCAACTGAAACAGAAGGTCCTTATGCAATTCCACACTTCTCCTGTAGGAGGAAATTTAGGGTTCTTAAAAACTTACCACAGGATCAAGAAAGATTATTTATGGGAAGGTCTTAAAACTAATTGTGTCTAAATGTGTGGTATTCCAACATAATAAGGGAGAGAAAATCAAGACACCAGGCCTCCTACAACCATTAGCTATACCAAGTCAATGTTGGGAAGTAATTTCAATGGATTTTATTATAGGTTTACCAAATATAAAGTAAATATTATCATCATGTTAGTAGTGGATCAACTGACAAAGTATGCCCCTTTTTTTCTTTGTTTATCATCCTTTTAAACTAAGTACGATAATTGCAACATTCATGGGAAATAATTCGAAATCTACATGGAGTCCCAAATATTATTTTAAATGACAAGAATCCAATTTTCATTGTAAATTTTTGGACTCAATTATTTTAATTTTTGGGTACTCCATTGGCTCACATCTCATCTTACCATCCTCAATCCAATGGGAAAGCTAAGATTGTGAATAAATGTACACATCATTCCATACTTCATAAAAAAATGTCCCCATTTTTGGCACGTCATGGATATCATCCTCCATCCATCACATCTCCCTTGAAAGGGACTAAAAAGGTTCAAGAAATGGAGGAATGCACAGGGCACCAAAAATAGGTTCTCAAACTGTTTAAGGACAACTTGGTTATGTCACAAAATAGGATGAAATAACGAGCGGATCAACATCACAATGAAAAGGAATTTGAAGTGGGGGATTGGGTATTTTTGAGGCTACAACAATATAAATTGATGTCCTTCAAGAAACAAACGAAGGAGAATAAATTAGCACCCAAATATTATGGCCCCTATAAGGTGGTGAAAATGATTGGAAACAAGGCTTAAATATTGGAGTTGCCTCCATCTTCACCATACATCTCACCTTCCATGTGTTTTTCTTAAAGAAGGTAATCGATGACAAGATCCAATTCCAAACTATTTTACTAGAGATTAATAAAGAGGAAAAAATCATACTAGAACCATAAACAATCCTTGAAACATGCATTAAGTGGCTACAAAATAGAGAAATTACCGAGTACCTCGTCAAATGGAAGAACCTACTAGTGGAAGAGGCAACATAGGAAGATGAGTTCTTCATAAATACTCGTGATTAGTCAAGTGTTGAGGAAAACACTTGTTTGAATCGAAGGGGCATGATATTCTTTAGAAAAATCCCCATGTTATATATAAAACCCCGTATTAAGCCCTAGATATTGAATTATTACAATTCTAGTGTTATATTTATATGTCATCTAGAACCCTTCATTGAACCCTTTCATTATAATTGTACCCTTTGTCTCTTATATATATAACAAGGAGTCCTAGTCTTAGGATCATATTATCTCATATAATATTGTATTATGAACCTAATATATTGTAAAAAGAGGTTTCCCCCTCGAAGTGGGTTTTATTCATTGAATTTTTATCATTTTTAAGGTGTTGGATCATAATAGACATTGTAGCATGGTTTACATAGAAATTATTCAAAGGCTTTAACCCATCGATCAAATGGACATAGTGTTGCATGTGCAAGAGAAACAATCCAATAGAAATTAATTAAGTTCAACAAATGAATTATAGTTCTGCGGTGAACCAAAAATAAATGGGAATATGAGAATCAAAATTAATCATCAATTAGGAAATTTGTAATAGATAATGGCACTATATTTGTAAACCAACAGTGTATATAACCCATGAATAACATTTATCCTGACTATTTCCACACATAAATTCACCAAAAGAAGGGAGCAACAAAAAATTCAATCACACAACAATGGATTTGCATCATAAGATAAATTATTTTCACCTTGGAAAACTAGATTGATTGGGGATTTTATTAAGAAAGAAGTTGATTACAAAAGGGTGATATATAAAAAAAAATAGTGTATTGTTACTCAATGGTAGGAAATTTGTAGATGGCCATGGCTCAACGACAATATTCACTCATCATGGGACAAACTCAATGTCTTCTTCTCCACCGATAATCAAGCATATTTCTTCTTTGAGCTCTTATCTCTGCAATTCCATTTCTTTGTTTCCTCCTCATCTCTCCTCTCTATTGAATGCCCTTATTATCCACAACCTTCGTTTTTAATAGGATTCCTTGAAAGGCCATCTATTAGAATGGATTTCCTCAACTTCCAAGGGAATTCTAAACATTTTTCAACTTTTCCAAAAACCACTAAATACTTATTACAAACTTTACAAAGAGTCTTTTTGTTGTTGCAAGGATCCAATTCATATCAATAGGATAGGTACATTGTTTATTTAAGGATTATTCATGTTCATTTAAAGGATTATGAGGTTAAATTGATTTGGTCAAGGAACCCAATGGGAGGTCATTATAATCCTACATTAGGGCATAAGATTCTATGTGAAGATGAGTTATCGAGGAATCAAGAGTGGTAGTTAAAGATATTTTGGAAATTTAAGTGCACTCTCAAGTCAATAATTTGTATGTGGTTCGAACTTAGAAACAAGGTTCTTACATGGGACAATTTGTAGAATAGGAGCAGACATGGACCCAACATGTGTTCTCTTTGCAAAGAAGTAGAGGAGAATATTTTCCATTTACTTATATTATGCCCGTATATTGTTCAAGTATGGAAATACGTGGATTCAATTATTGAGTTGAAAGATGCTTGGAGAGGACATCCCTTGGAAGGTTGCCTGAGGTCTAGGTGTGAGAAGGTAAATTAAAAAAAATATAAATCTTTGCTAATCATTATTGCATTGGGTATTTTTCTTGTGAGGAATTCCATATTTTTTTAGGATAAGTTTATTACAGTTACTCAATGTGCTTCTCAAGTATCCTCAACAATTTTAAACAAACTGAAAACAAGAAACCCCAATGGCAAGTTGTTGTGGAAGAAGTGGATAGGATAGGAGAATGGGTATACTTTTATGGAGCTTCTCAATGAGATCATCAAATCATTGGGGATGGTGGTTTTTTATTCTTGAGGGAGGCTCAATTTTTAAAGTGCAAAGTTGGACTTGGAAGGGGCTCCAATAACTTTGCAAAACTTATAGCCTTGAAGCCTATTCTCATGCTTGTAGCTAAAAAATGTATTAGGAAAATACACATCTTTGGTGATTCTCTTGTGCTGATAACTTGGATGTAGGGGCTATATTCATTACAAGTTAGGAAAAAATAGGACAAGTTAGAACTAAATTATTTGTATCAATGATTTTTTGTTAACATATTCTAAAACCCATGAACTTGTTAGCTCGTTGTGTATGCAGAGGTTTATGTCTTTGGTAGAAAGAGAAATGAAAAACCATGGATGTGTTAGAGTAAGTTAATTTTATAGCACTCTTAAATTTCAATTTAATTGATTTTGAAATATCTAAATCAATTTAGAAGGGGGTAAAAAATTTTAATATAAAATTTGGATCATGTGCAACCAAATTCAACTTATAAAATCGATTAGCTAAAAGATTAACTCAGTCTACCGTTTGGTATAGAAAAAGTGGTCAAAAGTTTCGTGGCAATGTCTTGTGATCATGAGTATTTATCACAATTGTTTATTAGCTATCAAATATTCATGCATGTGGGTGCCTCTTATCCCTATTTCGGCCACATTTCTTTCTAAGGAGGAAGAAATTATGACATTGCCATTATCTTTGTATCTAATTCTGCTAACTTGGCCATGATGCATAGAGAGCCAACGCTAGTACACCTTTCTCAATACTGAAACTCTTGAATCCAAATCTATTAAAATTCCACTGGCACTCTAAATATACATAAATCCCACTTCTCACATGAATCAAATTCAATGGAAATGGAAATCCCACCTGTCTCCTAAATCAAGTTCAATGGAGTAGTTTAACTCGTAATACTTTTTAATCTATATATACAATCAAAATAAGCAATATATGATTAAAATAAATTCAAAAAATAGAATAGTTAAACAATTTCAAATTAGATTATTATTCAATAAAATCAAATTCAAAAACTAGAATAGTTAAACAATTTCAAATTAGATTATTACTCAGTAAAATCAAATATATGAATGCACGTCTTTAAATACGATGGGCAAGTATTTCAACTAAAATAAAGTTTTCCTTATATATATTCATTCTATTTATATTTCATAACCAAAAAGATCTCATTAGCCATTTTCGAACTAAGATCTTTGCCACAACCTTAGTCATCCACATATCCAGATGGGATAAGACAAAGTGGTTAAGGGTCAAAGGAAAAGCAGAGTTCAAGTGAAACAATCATAAGGGGCCTAGAGAAAGTGTTTAAGGGTCAAAGGACAAGCAAGGTTCAAGAGAAACCACCATACCAATGATCATATCTCCACTTTGACATCCATCATTGAGGAAGCCAAGGAAAACAAGCATTTTGCTTATAATAAATTTTTTTTTTATGGACATCCGCAAGGCATTTGACATGCTCCCTCTTTTTCTAGTTGAAAAGCCTTATGGCCTCGGGACTTCCACCCTTGGAATTTTTTCTTATGATTACTCTCTATGAGACTATGGTTGATCCGAAATTGATCTTTTAAAAACTTGGTTGAGTTTTAAGCATGTGTTAAATTATCATTCAAAAACTTAAATGAGGAAGGAGATCTTAATGAAAGACTGTTGCAACCATCATAAAGAATACAGAACAGAAATTAAACATTAAGAAAAACAAACCATACTGTCAGGATTGTTAACAGAGTTCGCCAAAGTTGCCTATGTCTTCGAGCATTTGTCTCAGTGGGGGAGGATTTCTTATTAATCTCAAATGCTGAAAAATTACATTAGAGGTATCTCAAATGGATTAAAAACTGGTCTGTCTATGTTTTTCTTGACCTCAAGAATCCAACACAACTGACGACACTGAAAAAGGTTGAGCGTAGCTCCCGAAATTGGACTCCAAAGTTCACTTCCTCAATGGATTATTTGCATAAAAATGGATTGATCTGCCAAACTCTTCATCATTCTGCTAATATGAACCTTCTTAGACTATCGAAAAACTTTGATTTATATAGATCTTGAGTTGGGGTTGTCCTCCCAACTCCCCCCCAATATCTGGCCTAAAAAAGGGCTCCACGTCCTCCAATAATGGAAAAAAATCACCAAAATCAAGCTAAAATCTATTAAAAAATCATATAATATGGTTTAAAAAATCATATTTGGGAAAATGTAGGTATGTGTCTCTCTATCTCAGGGATCCAGGTCACATGGGAGCACCATATGGCCACACGCTAAGTGTTGGTGCCCTAGTCCTCTGCCCTGGGCTTCGCTCTTGTTCACATTCTAAGCCATGTGGCATCGGGCTGGTCAAACATCCGCGCACCCCAATTCCTCAGCCCCGAGTCCTCTTTTGGTGGTCATGTGTTATCCCCTTTCGACTAGGCCTTAACCCCAAATCTCACCAAATCAAACTCAAATAAAAAATTTCCACATAGTTTCATAAGTAACATTTGTAGCTCGGGTGGTTGGCATTGGTGATTAGACCACTGGCTAGTCTGGAGGTTGGGGGTTCGAACCCGACGGAGGTGTAAAATTTTTGACCCAGCTGTTATGGCCAAATCTGGGGTGCCATGTGGTGCCTTGTGATTGGGCCACGTGTCACCTCTGTATTGGCCCATACAATCCAGTCACTGCACAATGACCCTGCTCAGTCAATGCCATGTCACCTTCTTGTCAGCCTGCACAGTCATCTTGTATAGTCATCCTATATTCCACATGTCGATCCCACACCCTACCACCTGTCGCCACATCAATGTGCATGCAACCACATGTCACTTCTGTATAGGTCCATCTCAGCCCTAACCGCCAAAAATCACTGCCATGTATCATGCCCTAGTGTTACCACATGTCCCTGCTAATGTCATCATGACGTCACCTACCATGTCATGATGACGTACTACTGACGTTAGTAGTATGACCTGTTGACTGTTGATTGTTGAATTTTTTAATTTTTTGTCTGTTTGGGAAAACGATCAGAACGTGATAACGTTTGCATACGGTGTCCATTTTCGAAAAAAAAAATATGGTCAGAATCAACGCAACGATATTGATGCAATGGCACTGGTTTCATCCGATTCCAAGAACTTTTACTTTTAAGCCTTCCTGGATCCATTTTGGACCATTCCTCCCCACTAAGACCTTTTGCTCCTCCAAAAGGGTATTAATCAGACATCAAGTGCGGGATAGGACTCCCCACTTCTCCTTTGTCTTTAAAATCTGTCATGTCCACCTGTCGCATCATAATCAATTGCATAATAACCATGACAACTGAAAGCATATTGTTAGCCACTTGAACTCATTCACATCTTACCGAATCCACTACCATCCATGTAGAAAACATTAGCAATGATAACATTAGAAATATGACTGCAAATGAACCAATATGTTTGATGTGCTTGCACGAAATTAACTTATCTTGAAGCAAAGTATGATTGAACTCCCATCCTACAACCATCTCATGTTCATGCTTAAGATCAATTGCTTTACTTTCCATAATTATAGGTGCATTGCTTGCATAAGTTGCCTTCTTTAATTGTTCCATTGTTAGAAGAGATTGATTTACTTTTATGTGATGAGCATGTACAACATATTTTGTCTCTTATTTAGTTAAGTGATGTTGATTATGTTCCCTGTAGAAGATTTCTTTGCGATCATACAAATAAGGGCTTTCCAAGACCATTCCACATGTTTCTAGTTGCACCACATCACATGTTACTTCATCCACATACTTAGATGTAATTGAAAATTTTATGATACATTACTTTGTTATGGGAAATTTGTGATCTTTGCTTATCCAATTAAGTGAATAGGGTTTGTGATGCATCTTAGTGTTTAATCCCAATTTCTTAATGACTTCCTCTAAAATTATGTTGTAACACACCCACTATCGTTATTTAATTTTTTTTTTTTGAATTTGGGTTAATCTCCCTCAAATGGGAAATCCCCCTTAAAGGAGGTTGCATTAGCGAGCTACCCTTCCCGGATTCAATATTGGGATTCGGGGTTTCGGACTTTCCACCGTCGAGAGTCCCTATCTTCTCGATTCCCCGATTCCCGATGAGCTCCTTCTCTGGTCTTAGCCCCCTCTGGATAGGCTCTCTAGTCCACGTGACTAGTTCCTATATGACCGCAGTCATATGCTCCCGTCGGAGTTTCGGGGTTTGCGATGTCACCATGTTTAAGTCCACGGAACTCGCGATTCTCTGATCCCTGATGCGCTCCGTCACGCGCTAGCCTTCCCGGTTCAACTCCCACTCATATGACCAACTCCTGGGACCACAACCTTATCCCTTCGGGGCTACGGGGTTTCAAACGACAATGTGCATACACCCCCCGAGTTCCCGATCGTCGAAGTCCTGATTCTCCGTTTAGTTGACAGTTGTTCCCCACTGATCGGGTTTTCACGGATCGCGATATCAAAGCGCACATATCACTTGTCTACGGGTTTCCCGATTTCCCGATGAACAAAGTGCCGACGATGCCCGATCCCTAGCACCTGTCCCGTGTCAACGGACGGCTCGGATCTCGTTGGGGTTTTCACTTGGGTTTCCCCGATCCCTTGGCGTTGACTCTGGCGAGGGTTGACCCCTTTGGCTATACCAATTTCCATGTGACCACTTACCATATGACTGTCGCCGTATAACCTTCCATCGAGGTTTCGGCATTTGCGATAACACAGAACACATGTACCCGGGACTCGCGATATCCCGATTCCCGATTCTCTCCAGATGCTCGACACGCGCCCCTTGAATCAACAACTCATGATGGTGTCGGGAATTCGCATATCGCGGTTTTGTGATGTAAGGGTTTCATGTCCTTGAAATCCCCGATAAGTTGATTCCCGATATGCCGAACTCCGACTTTCTGGGATCTCTCGCCACGCGTCCTCGCTGATGGACGGTGTTGATCCCGTCGGGAAATCGCGGATCGCGATTTCCTGTTGCGAGCGTTCCATGCCCTCGGAAACTCCGAATTTCT
>ML791595.1:706192-721022 GCA_009831015.1 Picea engelmannii
ATAAATTCATAATGTTATTTACATTTATCGACCTTCTTCATAAGGTCCCTTCACATCATACATTCACATTTTCATCATGCTTTAGCATGGTAATTCCTGTATTAGGATTAATTACAAATTTGGGGGAAACAGGGTGTTACATAAGTTATATTGAGATCCACTATCTATCAATGTACCAATCTTAGTATGTTTCATTATGACCCTTATATGAAACTATTTACTTCTAGAATCATAACCATCACCAATTTTACCTAACAAACCAATTGTCGTGATTTTAGACACATCACCTGAATCATACCCCAAGTATGTTGGTCGTATTGTTGTTGCAACTATTTGCCTCCCTTTCCTCTCTTTGAACCACTTCGGTCTTTTCTCTGTGTGCAATTTCTAGCAATGGTCATCATCATGCCCTTCTTTCTTGTAATGCTTGCAAGAGAGCTTCTCTTCCTTCACTGAAGCTGAATTTTCCCTCTTCACATTCCCCTTTCTTTTTTCTTCTTTCCTTGAAGACGATTCTCCTGATACACCAACTCATGTTTTCCCTGCTTCAATATATGTTTCTTGAAGAGAAACCTCATTAAGATTAGTAGGTTCAAACATAAATACAGTGTTACAAATGTGTGCAGGTAAACCTCATATATACTTCATAAGAGTTCCTTGTGTATGTAATGGAATATTTAACATTAATGTCATCTTACAAAATTCATTTGTGTATTCTTCCACCATTTGTCATTTTCTTTGTTTAAGAATTTTCCATTCAATTAAATCCTTTTCCTTATACCTCAATGGATAGAAATATTTTCTAAGTGCAGAAATAAAATCATTCCATGATGGAAAAATCTTACCAACTTGTTGAGTTCCATGTTGCATTTTACTTTGCCACTAGATGAGAGTTGTTCCTTCAAGACGAAGTGATGCCAATCTGATTTTGGTTTCCTCATCTTTGATTTGTTACACATTACAATATACCTCCATCTGTATAACCTATTTATCAAGTTTCTCAGCATTAACTTCGCCATCATACATAGGAAATTTTTTTTTTACATCAAGTTTAAGTAATGGCATATAAGGCTTATGTTTATGAGAATGTTTTCTTGAAGAAGTAGTGTTAGAAGTGGAACTTGAACTTAAAGAAGAAGAAGAATATGGAGATGAAGAAGATGAAGGAGGTTTAGGAGGGTCGCCTCCTTCTTCACTTTTGTCTTTCTTTGAAAATTCCCCTTGAACCAGTCTCTTCGTTCCAAGTAATCATCAAACAATACTTTTACCATCTCCAAGATGGCAAAGAAATTTCTTTGAAACACTCTTTCGTTTTGAGAAAGTCCTTCTTCTAATGCCATCTTCTCACTTTGATATGTCCTCTTTCTTGATCCAATATCTTGATCACCTTCTACAATATCACCTTCACCACAAATTAGATTTTCCCTAGTAATCATGCAAACTCAAACAACCAACTGCCAACCTACTTTGATACCAGTTGATCCGAAATTGATCTTTCAAATACTTGGTTGAGTTTTAAGAATGAGTTAAATTACCATTCAAAAACTTAAATGAGGAAGGAGATATTAATGAAATAATGTTGCATCCATCTTAAAGATTGCATAATAGAAAGTAAACATTAATAACAAAAAATCATAATGTCAATATTGTCAACGGAGTTCGGCAAGGTTTCCTACGTCTCCGGGACTTTGTCTCAGTGGGGGAGGCTTTCTTTTTAATATTCAATGTTGCAAAATTAAACCATAAGTATCTCAAATGGATTACAAACTAGTCTGGTTTGTTTCTGCTCAACCTCAAGAATCCAACAAAACTAATGGAACTAAAAAAATTTGAGCATAGCTCCAGGAAATGGCCTCCAAAGTTCGCTTCCTCAATGGCTTCCCTACATAAAAATGGCTTGATCTTCCAAACTCTTCAGCATTATGCTAATTTGAACCTTCTTGGACTGTCAAAAACCTATGATTTATATAGATATTGAGTTGGGGTTCTCCTCCCAACTTCCCCCCAAGATTTGGCCTCAAAAAGGGATCCAGATCCTCCAATAATGGACAAAAATCACCAAAATCGGGCTAAAATCTATTAAAAAATCATATAATATGGTTTAAAAGATAATATTTGGGAAAATATAGGTGTGCGCCCCTCTATCTTAGAGCTCCATGTCACATGGGAGCATCATATGGTCACGCGCTAAGCATTGGCACCCTAGTCCTTTGCCTCGACCTTCGCTCTCGGTCGCATGCGAAGCCATGTGGCCTTAGTCTGGTCAAACATCTATGAACCCCAATTCCTCAGCCCTGGGTCCTTTGTTGGTGGTCATGTGCTAGCCCCTTCCAACCGGACTTTACCCCCAAAATCGCTCCAAATCAAACTCAAATAAATATTTTTCCACATAGTTTAATAAGTAACATTTGTAGCTCGGACAATTGGTGTTGGTCGTTAGACCGTTGGCCAGTTCGAAGGTCAGGGGTTCAAGCCTGACGGAGGTGCAAAAATTTTGACCCAACCGTTATTGACCAAATCCAGGGTACCATGTGGTGCCCTGTGATTGGGCCACGTGTCACCTCTGGATTGGCCCGTACAATCTAGTCACTACACAGTTACCCTGCTCAGTCAGTGCCACATCACCATCCTATCAACCTGCACAGTCATCCCATACGCCACATTTTGATCCCACGGCCTGCCACATGTCACCATGGGAGAACCTGTACAACCACATGCCACTTCCGTACAGGTCCAACTCAACCCTAAAACCACCAAAAATGACTGCCACGTATCACGCCCTAGTGTTGTCACGTGTCCCTGCTAATGTCATCATGATATCACACCGACGTCCCCTGCCATGTCATGCTGACGTAATGTTGACATCAATAGTACGGATTGTTCACTGTTGACTTTGACTTTTTTACTTTTTTGTCTATTCGGGAAAGCGATCAAAATGCGATAAATTTTGCATATGATGTCGATTTTTGGAAAAACAATATATGCTCGGAATAGGCACGACGAGCCCGACGCAATGGCGTTGGTTTTTTCTGATTTCGAGAACTTTGATTTATAGGCCTTCCTAGATCCATTTTGGATCACTGGTTGCAAGTAATGGATGAGAGTTTTGTGACAGATGATGATCATAGTACCATAGGGATTAAATAAGGTTGCACTCTCTCCCCCACACTTTTTGGGAACTACATTGTCGAGCTAGAGGAAATCATAGAAAACACATTGGGTTTCATAAATGGATGTTTACTCTTTGGAGTCTCGATTTCCATTTTTTATTTTCATACCACATTAACCTGATATCTCACTTGCTACACCTCAGATCCTTTTCAGTGTACTCTACATATTTTCACCAAATGTGACCCATCATATGAGTAGATTATGTGCCTTATTGTATCACGATGAGCCAAAAGAAGTTGTATTTGTACTCATGTATTATATTTGACCATTCTTATATGTTTTATGTATTGGTGGAGGGAATATGTATTATCTCCAGACCCATTTTGGTTGGTAATGGCCTATTCTTTTAGTACCCACTTCAAGATACACATTTCTCTTATGGATTTCGCTGAATTCTCCTTGATTTTGACAATTATTCATTATGTTAGTCATTTATGATATAGGTAGGTAAGCTACCATTTTGGGGTGGATCTTCTGGGACATATGATCTAGGGGAGCTACCAGTCTCTCTCACTTCTTTTTATATGATGTAAAAGTGTTTGTCTTGTTGTAAAGGTTGTTACACATATATATATAACACTTCTTTTATTCCTAAGCATGGATCCATATTTTATGTATTCATCACATTTTGGTCATCTACTATTAAAGATGATTGTGTTGATGCTCACTCAGTTTCACATTTCTCAATGTAGTAGATGTATCCCAAGGAACTTGTCACATCCTTCGAAGAATAAATAAGTTATTTATGGATGCATGGACATCCTTTACACATGACATGTTGAGGATCCTAGATTTCTCTCTCATTTGATCATAGTTTGAGTCATTTTATGCATGATTTGAGGGCCAATACCCTCTTTGGATGTCACTCTATCTAGTGTGGGTTTTATGACCCATATTTTGACTTGGAGGCCTGCTTCCATGCTTCATGGAGGTGCCTTAACATTAGATATGGACATTTTCATTCCTTGGAGACATATTTCAAGGGTTTTATGAGCAATATTTTAGTAGTTGTCCCTCTTTTGAATCATTTCTTACTCCTTCCATGAGGTTGTTCCACACTATGAGGCTAGATTTTGGACCCTTCTTCATTTGGAATCCTTCTACATAAAATATACATTTGAAAGTTAATAATATATATATAATCCACCTCTCCTTTAGTGGTATGTCCCCTTCTCATGAGGATTTTTCTATACATGTGGCATGCATTACTTGTTTTTTACTTAGTCTCCTACTTTGTGTGGATGATAAGTCACTTTTTGTGAGTCTCCTAGGCTAATTTTAGGGAGATAGAAAATAATAAGGAACGAGAAGGGTGTATAAGCCTAATATATAAATAAATCATCTCTTCTCATTCCAATTTGTTGTTGTCATTGGACATTTTAGAATACAATTTATTGAAGATGTACCTATTGGAAGTTTTGGTGTCAATTCATGGAGCTCTCTTTCTTGGTTATTTTCTTGGTGACTTAAATTTTTTTTTTGGTGATTCATTACGTCTACTGGCTAGCAAGATCAATACACTTAAAGGATTAATTAATCACTTGGGAGGAAGACATCTAGGGATTATATCTCTTCTATCTTCCTTTGTTGGTTTGGTAAGTTCTCAATATTTTGTCTTGTTTTTCCTTTGGTTCCTTGAAAAGGGTTTCTAGTATTTTATTCAAGCCATAAATTATATTGTTGGTGAAGGTTTTTCTATTGTGGAATCCCTTCTTGTTGGACCTTGGTCCTCATAGATTATCTTGATTAAGGTAATGTACTAATTTACCTTTAGGATTCTAATCTCTTTTCCTAATTTTTAAGATAGAAGTGACCAAATATAGGGGGACATACTTCTTGATCCCATAATCCTTAATAGAAGAAAAGGCACTAGTGTTCTCCCAACAAACAACCAAAAAACCCTGAAATATCAAAATGCTTTATTTTGTTTTGTTTAGAAAGAAATATGAGGGTGAAAAAACAAACAAATATCTTTATTTAGATTTATTTCAGTGTCTAGTGTAAAGTTAACAGTTCATCTCGTTCCTTAGAAAAATTTATTCAAGGGTTTATGCTTAATTGTTGATCTCTAACCCTAAGAAGGAAAATTTTAATTATAGAGAGGATCTAAAAGGTCTTATCTAACATTTGGCATGATGATTTAAGACATTTCTCAAATCTAGAAATTAAATTGCAGCAAAAGAAATCAGGTTTGGTGAAATCCTAAGGCTAGGGTTTGGTGCTTCAAGGTGTATTGTTACTCATACTTAGAATCCACTTCATTTCAAAATTATTTATGCAAGTTTATATTATATATTTAGTGGTGAATTTAATCTCTCGGGTTATTCTAATTTTTTATCATTTACTTAGATATTTATTTGGCAAATTGCAAGTGCCAACTTGAAAACCCCGGAGGGGTTCACCTTCTATTTTACAAGTTCTTTCTTAGTTAATTATCAAATATCATTAGAGATTTCTTCTAACACTTTTTGGGTTTTTTTATATGGTATATTCATTTCCCAAGAGGAAAGATCCAATATGTTTTGCTTCCTAGTGTAAAATATCACTCTTGGATGGTCTTTTCATGCTTTAAATATGAAATTTCTTCCATTTTATTCATAAAATGATTTAGAAGTTAAGGAAAGCTCTAATATTGTAATTTATTGGCATCTCATCAATTAGTAATAATAATCATGTATTTCACCATTGATTAATGCTAATTGTATTCACTCTGTGTGCCCTAAAGTAGGTTAAAAGTGGTTCTAACTTCTTTGAAGTTTCATAGGTTGAGTGGTAGATATAAATGTAAATCTGAAATTGCTAATGTTTTAATTTTACATATGATACTTTCCACACACATCCACTAAATCCTAAGCTTCTCGTTAAAGTGAATATAGTTTTGATGTATGCTATTGTTCTTAGTTGTTTATCTTTAAATCATTTAATCGCTCATTGGAATCCTTGTGCATGGTCTTGTTAAACATATTGTGGATTCATTAAAGTAAATCATAATCTTGCATGGTTTTGATTCACTTGAATATATTTACTTATTCAAATAGGGATACCCTCCATGGATTCTAAGAGTTTTCTGAAAGTGAAGGGGAAAGTGTATTGAGGTGACAGTAGTGCACTTTGCTTCCCTAGTAGCACCTATGTAAGGACTTTTCAAAAGGGTGTTATTTTAGGTGGTATCATCTTTGGTGTCATTTACAAGGATAAATTCCTTCTCTTGGGTTTTGTTGGGTTTATTCTTTTATGTGTATCTTGATTATATTGTTGTGAATTATAATCTAAATGTTTCATCTAGTGACTCCACCTAAAGAAAATCTAAGAAAGAGATACACTCCAAGAAATAATTCATATAACCCTGGGGGTGTAGGATAATTAGTGATGGAGTGTACTATTAAGGCACTATGTTATGTGAAATCACCAGTTCAAAACCCTCAACTAGCCTCACATGCCATGTGAGGGGTCGCGTTGGCATGCCTAGAGGTTATAGTGGTAGCAGTTGGATAACACAAGCATGTGTCACGTGAGTACGTGCTTGACTAGTTGTTGATTATAGGAAATCTATATATTAACTCAAATTCTCATAATCCTCAACGTATATTGGTGATTCCATATATCTTGCAACTTTATTGTTGGTATGCAATTCTTTGATTTTAACAAATCATCACCTTTTATGTTTCAAATGTGGCTTCTAAGAAGGGAAAGTTTTGGGAATTTTTTATTTTCTCTTTGCATTTTTCGTGTTGATACTGAGAGGGGGGTGAATCATTATCAAGTAAAATTTAAAAACCTTTTCAACTTATACTTAAACCATTCAATTATATCCAATTATAAATGAACAATAGTATAATAGTTACACCAATACACCACAATACACCATGCACAATATATGAGAAATAATCAATAGTTATTGTTCAAGGAAAGTAATGACTTCCAAAGGTAGCTACAACTTCCAAATATAAAGGGAGGGATAAACCTCCAAGAGGAATATACAATCCTCCAATATCAAGAGAGGGTTGACCTCTCCATCCTTTCCCCTTCCTTCCGCCCAAGAATATATGAGAGATAATAAAACTTTACATTAAATCGTCACCATCAACCAACCATCACATAGAGTCTGATAATGCTTCCTGAAACTTCTTCAACTTATGTAATTATTCAATTATTGGAATAATTTGATCCTATATATAATATTAATCAATGCGTTCTCTAAAACTCCTCCAATTTTCACTCCTTGAATCCTCCCCAAAAAGAAGTTATAGAAAGAATGGTAGACTTTATTCAATTCTGGTGTATTGAGGAGAGTGAACTTGTACAGAATGCCCCGCGCTCAAAACTTAACATCTGATTCTAAACCTCACAAAAAATAAACTAAATTCCATACTCTTTCCAATTAAATTAGTCTCACTTCATTTGGATTCTCGATGAAGAAGTTACAATTGTTTTACCTGGAACACTTGTTTATTGACTAGCTTCAGGACTGGTCAAAAACCCTATCTTCCACAGATTGTATCTCCATAATTATAGAGAATAAAGAGCTACATTTTTTACCACAAGTACCTTGATATGTCTTCTCAATACCATATCAATTTCACCATCTGAATCATTCTATAAAAAAAATTATAGCGAAAATGGTAAGATGACCTGAAAATAGTATACCTTAGAACACATCACCAAAAGACTTCATCCTCCCTTGAAATCCGGCCTTCTTTACTTCTGATTTCCTATGAAATTCGACTTTTTTTGTCAAATTAATGTATAATGATATTTATTTATACCATTTATGTCACTTCCTGTTAACATAAGGGCCGACCTGACACTTTCTTATTTTGTAATTATTTTCTTTAATTATCTTCAGGGCCCACATGTACTTCCTTCTTCAATTCACTTTGTCATATTCAAAAATTCATTTCTCCTCAACCATGAGGATCCACGTGACGTGCCACATACCACTGGAAACAAAATGATGTATACTATCCATCCATGGGTGTTTTATCTGCATGTGCATTGTCCTTCATGTCCAAATACCTTCATCAATCTTGCGGTCCAAAACCAATGACTATGGTTGACATCAATGACAACAACCAATCTTCCAACAATCTCCCACTTTGTCATCGATGGAAACACTCATGATCCCCCCATCATCATGATCCAAATTTCTCTCCCCCTTTGACATCAATGGTAAAGGGTAGGGATTCTCCCCCAGATTTTAATGGCAAAAGGTAACCTTCTTCTTCGAGGCTGCTCCCCCTTAACATGTGGCACTCAATAATACTTCATCCTTATTTTTGGTCTTTGGGAATTTTTCTTTCTTGGAATACTTTTGTGTGGCTTCTATCTTCTCTCTCTTCTTCATGTCTAGGATGTATATGTTGTTTAGTCTTCTTGTTGCAGTTGCAACCAATCTTCCAGAGTTATTTTCTCTGATTTTACATTTTTGGGCGTCAAACGTAAGAGTGTATCCTTGATCACACATTTTACTAACACTGATTAGATTATGCTTAAAGTCTTCAACCAATAGGACATTCTTTTCTTTTACATTTTTTCTTCCAAGCTCTACTACACCTTCTCCAAGTATTTTGGCAGATGAGACATCTCCAAATGCAACATTGCCACCCTTTCTTTTTAAGTTGATGAATTTGTCTTGATCCCCGGTCATGTGTGAAGAACATCCACTTTCTATGTACCATTCATCTTCTTCTTTACATTCTTCAGCGGTTAATGCTATTCGACAATCTTCATTGTTTGGAATCTCTTTCCTTCTCCATATTGTGGTTGGAATAGAGACATATTCATTCATATATCTGCAATCTCGTGCTTTGTGACCAAGATAATTACATCTGTATCATACAATATTTTTGTCCATCAATGGGGAAAATGAATTATAACTTATGTTGACAAATCCATGATTTTTTCCATATCTTCTATTTACACCATTCATGTTTCTTGCATATTTGTTCCTTTCATTGATTCTGCAATTAATTGTCTTATGTCCAAAATTGTTGCAAGTATAACAATGACCAAGAAAGAAATTTTGATACCTTGGAGTAAGTGGCCTTATTTGTGGTGTAGTCCATCTGGGTTCATGATCTACTCTTCTATAGTTTCCTTCATACTGATTGAAGATTCTTTGATTCTTGAAGGTAGGAGGTCTTCTTGGATATTCATCTCTTTTGTAATCATTCATTCTTTCTGGTATCCTGGTCCACTTCTCATCAAATGTCTGTGTAGCTATTTCTTCAACCTTCTTGTTGGTATTTGCATCTTCTTTGTATGAAGTTTCACCCATGTATCCAATATTTGTTAAGATTTTTGGCACTTGAGAGTTTCTTAATATCTTCCTCAATGAGGCAACTTCTTGTTCAAGTTTCTCACAATATTCTTCTTTCTTCATCATTTGGACATTTCTTACTTCTCATATTCTTCTTTCTTCTTCGAGTAGAGTTTTCAAGGAAATTTTTTCTTCTCTTAGTTTCTCAAAGTATTATAATTGTTTATTCAAACTTACAACTGTCTTTTCACAACTACCCAATTCACTTCTTAGTTTTTTGTGCGTGTCTTTGAGCTTGCTATTTTCAATCTCAACATGCTTCAACTTTTTTAAGATTCTCATCTTCCTGTTGACTAATTTCTTCCCCATTGGACTTTTCTTCTTCAGTGTCATTTCTTTCAATCCTTGGATGAGGACATTCAAATTCAACATGTCCTGCTCTTTCACAATTAAAGAAAAAGAACTGACCTCTATTTGCTTCTTTGAAATCTAAGATGTTGTAATCTGCTTCAACTTCTTCTTCTTCTTCTTCTGCTGCTGCTTCTTCCCTTGCATAAAGGTCTTGTAGCTAGTCCCAAAAATATTTTGATGATGCACATGATCCCACCTTGGATTACATTGAATCTATCAATCCATCCAGGATGGTATCTATTGTCAATTTGTTGTTCATTTTTGCTTCCTTTTGAGCTGCGGTCTTTGGTTTCTTCAAAGCATTCTATCCCGAAGCAACTGAGAACCAAACATGTGCCCTAAGAGATTTCAAGTAAGTTTCCATTCTATTACTCTAGTATTCAAAATTGCTTCCATCAAATGGTAGAATCCCATTTGGAAATTTTTCTTCCATTTCTTCTTAGGATCTTCCTTCCAGTGGTTAAATTGTACTGAAGGCAACCCGCTCTGATACCAATTGTTGATACTGAGAGGGGGGTGAATCAGTATCAAGTAAAATTTAAAAACCTTTTCAACTTATACTTAAGCCATTCAATTATATCCAATGAGAAATGAACAATAGTAAAGGAGTTACACCAATACACCAGCATACACCATGCACAATATATGAGAAATAATCAATAGTTATTGTTCAAGAGAAGTAATGACTTCCAAAGGTAGCTACAGATTTCAAATATAAAGGGAGGGATAAACCTCCAAGAGGAATATACAATCCTCCAATATCAAGAGAGGGTTGACCTCTCCATTATTTCCCCTTCCTTCCGCCCAAGAATATATGAGAGATAATAAAACTTTACATTAAATCATCACCATCAACCAACCATCACATACAGCCTGATAATGCTTTATGAGACTTCTTCAACTTCTGTAATTCTTCAATTCTTAGAATACTCTGATCTTGTAGATAATATTACTTAGTGTATTCTCTAAAACTCCTCCAAGTTTCACTCCTTGAATCCTCCCCAAAAAGAAGTTATAGAATGGTAGACTTTATTCAATTATGGTGTATTGAGGAGAGCGAACTTGTACAGAATGCCCCGCTCTCAATATTTAACATCATATTTTGAAACTCATACACAATAAACTTAAGTACTTACTATTTCCAATGAAATTGGTCCCACTTCATTTGGATGCTCGATGAATAATTTATTATTGTTTTACTCGGAACACTTGTTTATTGACTAGATTTAGGACTGGTCAAAAACCCTATCTTCCACAGACTGTATCTCCATAATTGTAGCGAATCAAGAGCTGAAACTTTTACCAAAGGTACATTTATATGTCTTATCAATACCATAGAAATTTCACCATCTGAATTGTTCTAGAAACAAATTTATAGATAAAATGGTAAGATGACCTGAAAATAACATACCTTAGAACAAATCACCAAAAGGCTTCATCCTCCCTTGAAATATGCCCTTCTTTACTTATGATTTCCTATGAAATTCAATTTTTTTTGTCAAATGAATGTATAATGATATTTATTTATACCATTCATGTCACTTCCTTTTAACATAAGGGCCAACTTAACACTTTTTTATTTTGTAATTCTTTTATTTAATTATCTTCAGGGCCTACATGTACTTCCTTCTTCAATTCACTTTGTCATATTCAAAAATTCATTTCTCCTCAACCATGAGAATCCATGTGACGTGCCACATACCACTGGAAACAACATGATGTATACTATCCATCCATGGGTGTTTTATCTGCATGTGCATTTTCCTTCATGTCCAAATACCTTCATCAATCTTGCGGTCCAAAACCAATGACTAGGGTTGACGTCAATGACAACAACCAATCTTCCAACATTTCGAGTGTTTCAATTTATCCATATAAGATTCATTTGGAGGAATGGAATACTCATGTCCTAAATTTTAATGGAAATCGTTGGTTGGATTCAAGACATCTGGCATATTTTATGGATTATGTGGTAGAGAATAACACTATCTATGAGAATGTCCTGATGAAAGAATTTTCACATTGAATGAAAGGGAAAGATGCATGGGATTGGTATCATAGTTTCCAACCTAAGGAGATAAAATCATTCCCACATTTGATACAAAAATTAAAAAACATTGGATTACGGTTATCAATAAGTTGAATATTCTTATGTCTTTCTTGATATATGAGATAAAATGGGGGAAAATATTAATGACATAATGATGGAATATGATGATAACTTCCCAAGTGATATTCTTGTGGAAATATAGGAAATAAATAATGCATACGCTTTCTTGTGTGATTACTTATGGAAATATAGGAAAGAAATAATCCATATGTTTTCTTGTGTGATTATATTGAAGAAAAATATGGTGAGCCTCCTACGCTAAAGCTTGAATATGTGTTACATGAAGAGACTTATCCCTCTCCTCCCTTCCATGAGCCTTTGTTGCAAAACATTTCAGAAAACTAAAATGATGAGGGATGGATGCCCCATGTTAAAAATCACAAGGAAATTTATGATGTGATTAAAAAAGATCTTGTTGAAGAGAGGCCTCAAGAAGCACCTTATTGTTGTCTTGAATATGACGAAACCATTGAATATTTTTTTCTTCTTCTGAGGAAGAAATAAGTGATGAAGAGTATTTACATGCTTCCATTGGAAATCAAGATACATTTGAAAGACAAGTCTATGAAGAAAACCTTGATAACATGAGAATCCATGCATCTGTCATTTCTCCATCGCATGAAAGAAAGCAAGGGTTTGATATGCTATACTCATTTCCGAGATTTTGAAATTTATGATACATCCTTTAGAAACTTGGAAAAGGAAAATCTAATTGAGAAACCCTTATTTGGTGAAGAGCATGACCACAAAAAATTGAAAACATTGATTCTCTTCTACATATTGAAAGACACACATGGGCTATAAGTTGTTTTTATTTCAATGAGGATCATGTTTATGACACAAATGATGATGATTATAAAGATAATATTGCATTTTTTTGGTCATGTGGGTACCCAAACATAATAAAGGAATGTAAAACATACTTCATGATGCATGAGAAACTGTGTCGTCCCACTAATAAGGTTGATTTACAAGTGCACAAAGTAGGTTTTCATGGCCAAAAGATGGAATAATTTTTCAACCATGAATCTCCTCAACTCATGCCTTCCTTATGCATCAAAATTCCATACAATAATAACGACTTCGAGGAAATAATTTTTGGTAGGCATCATCATGTTCAATGTTGGAATTATTGCAAGAATTTATATCCTCACATACATGAGCAGCCATTCATTAGTCATGGATTTACACATTTGTTTTTTTAGATATTATGGGTTTTCTCATGTTTCATCCACATATGTCAAGAAGGGGAAGCGATATTCTTATGATATTATATTTGATCCATTTTTAAAGCCACTCTTATTTGATGGTTTGATGAGTAACAATGATGGTTTGTCCTATTCTTATGTCAAGAAAGATGATTGCATCAACCCTATCAACCTATGGATTGAAGGATCTTGTACCAGTATAGGTAATCCTTGGAATGATTTCGTTCTTCTCTCACATGATCATGATCCTACCTCAAATTTTGGCCAAGGAAAGGTAAAGGAATTGCCATCTTCTTCTTATTTGACGCTTGAAGTTTCATTATTTTGGTTTGACTAAGCACATAGGTAAATTCATGGTACTTATGAACTCATGAAATGGTTCCATTGGATTTGTGATTTTACTTATCATGTTATGTTTATTATGTTAAAGTAGGTTGTAATAAATAATAGATTTACTTATGTGTTTCATTTTATTGATTTCTACATCTTCATTTTTTTTTATAATAAAAGAAATATGATGCTCACATGTATGTATTTCTCTCTAAAATGTGGTACTACTAACATGTACTTGGATATATTTCATTTACGCATGGATTTATTTCTCTCTCATGGAAGGGGAAAGGAACTTGTGTCTTCATCGTCCACTGTATTTGACATCCATTGGTTGAGAATGTTTCAAGTCTACATGTTTTATAGATTCTGGAGTTCTCGTGCACTCTCAAGATGAACACATTTCCTTGATTTGGAGCTAGTTGTTACACCTTAGATTTGCTTTAGTGTACCCTACATTTTTTCACTAGATGTGACCCATCATATGAGTAGATTATGTGTCTCACTGTATCATGATGAGCCAAAAGTGTTGTGTATTTTCACTCATGTATTATATTGGGCAGTGCTTAGATGCTATATATATTGGTGGGGAGCCTATGTAGTATCTCTAGACACATTATGATCAATCATGGCCCATTGTTTTAGTCCCCACTTCAAGAAATGAAATTATCTTATGGATCTATCCGACTTCCCTTGATGTTGGTATCTTTTCATCATGTCATTCATTTATGATCTATGTAGGTATGTGACCATATTAAGGTAGATCTACTAGGACACATGATCTAGGGGAGCTACTAGTCTCTCTCACTTCTTTGTATATAATGTAAAAGTGTTTCTCTTGTTGTAAAGGTTGGTACTTTTATGCATGAGCATGGATCCCTATCTTATGTATTCAACATACTTTGGCCATATACTATCAGAGATGATTATGTTGATTCTCACTCAATTTCACATTTCTTGAGGTAGTCTCATGATTATCAAGGAAGTACATGTATCCCAAATAATACATGTATCCCAAAGAACTTTTCACATCCTCTGAGGCACATATGAGATATCTATGCATGCATGGACATCATATACACATACCACATTAAGGATCCTAAAGTTCTCTCTCATTTGGCATATTTTGAGATATTTTATGCATGACATGAGGATAAACACACACTTTGGATGTCACTCTAGCCATTGGGGGTTTTATTACCCATTTATTTAATTAGAGGGTCACTTCCACTCTTCATGGATATTTCTTGACATGAGATAAGGACATGGTCATGCCTTGGAAACATATTTCAAAGGTTTATGACAATCAAATGGTCATAATCATCTATCTATCTATCTATC
>ML791595.1:721067-734458 GCA_009831015.1 Picea engelmannii
TATATATATATATATATATATATATATATATATATATATCATATCATATCATTAATAAATGTAGTTCGAGCTTATACTATTTTATTTTGTGTGTCCAACCGCTTTATCAAAAAGTTGCCTTAGTTCTTAGGCTTGAATTAAGCTATGGGAGTTATCCATAGCTTAGTCGTCCAAAGGATTTTTTTATTCCCATCTATAGAAACATTCCATCCTCTCCTTGCCAAACTATCCCAGGTGCACTTTTTCATGCCACACCTGTCCAGAAACGTCCCTATCTACTTGTCATCTTCATTGCTTGTAATTTTCGTCCTTCCTCAATGTTGTTCATACAAGTCTCTCTCCACGTATTTTTGTTAAGGAAAATACCTAATTACATCCCTAACTAGTTAATTAGTTAGTTTACCGTTACAAGAGTTGGTAACTCTATAACTTCTTGTAACCATATTGTGTAACTATACATGTTCATATTAATAGAATACATATCAATAGTGTAGCATGTTGCATCTATTCTATCTCTTCTTAATATTTTCATGGTATCGGAGAGGGTTTGGGCCTCACTCCATCACTGGAGGGCCCAGAGACCCAGGGTTATGATTATGAAAGTCTCTCCCTTTGAGAGAAGAGGAATCATTCTTGAAACTACCTCTGTAAAGACGAATTGGAGTTGAAGTGGAGTGAGAATGTATAGCGAAGGAGTTTTGAAGATGATGCAAATAGATCTCTGTGTAAAATTGCATGAATAAATCGGAGGAAAGAGTCATGGAAGAAACTGGTAGGCCAAGAGTGTTGATATAAAACTACAGAATTTTTGTTGTTTAATTTTGTTGGAAAAATACTATACACATGGTGTTTGAAATGGCGAAAGTTTAAATGGAGAGTGGATCTATGGTTGCCGAAAGAATTTAGATGGTTTGAGGAGAATGCAGAAGCCCCGTAACAAAGGACAAACCGAGTGGTCTGAGAAATATGTGGTCACGGAGGTAGAGATGTTTGTTAACGTAAAGGTTGAGCAAGTGTGATTTGGACTTCATTAAAACTCAAAAAGAGAGGGTATCCGCAACCAAAAATAGCGGATCAAGGATAGAAATTTTTTTAGAGCGAATTAGAACCCCTGAAGCAAGGGTCGAAATCTTGAGAACCATAAGAATTACCTTAAGCATTATTTAAAAAGAGGATAAATGAAGTGTTTTATATCGAATCTAAAAGAGGTTGTATAAAAGAAAGTGGTTTATTTTAAATTTTAATTTCAAAGGTAGTGTGATTTATTTTTGGCTTTGGTAAAGAGACATCAAGAAGTGACTCAAGAATTAAAAGTTTATGCCAAGGAAAGAGTAATGTATGGGAGATATTCATGTGGAAAATCTGAAAAAATGAAAATATGTTGAAGGGTTTATGAGAATTTAAGTTTTTCATGTCTTGGAATTTGAAATATAAAAAAGTATTGAACTTAGCTAACTCAATATGAATGTAGTTATTTTGTTAGAATTAGCTACTCTAACAAATTACAGGAGAATATGGAAATACAAGACGAAGGTAAATTCAAGAGAAAAAAAAAAAGGAAAAACAAATGTGAAGCATGGTGATGAGATTTATTTTGACATTTATAAAGAGAGTTGCAAAGACATAAGAAGTTATGGAGCAAGCAAATAGTCCACAAGAAAGAAAATTGAAAGAGTCGTCATGGAGCAAATAGTCTACAAGAAAGAAAATCGAGGCTTCCAGGGAGAAGACACTACAAGACAAGAGTATTTCCTCTTCTATTGTTGAAAATAAATAATTGTTATTTCCTCTTCTATTGTTGAAGAGCAAAAATCATTGACACTAAGCCATTTTATGGACAACATTTTCGCATTGTTAAGCAGTAAAAAGTGCATGAAGAAAGTTGCAAAGAAGAAAGATGGGCAGAGACATGCAACAAAATATAATTCAATTTTTTATTTTTTCATTCATCAACAAATACATAAGAAATGAAATGAATTGTTATAATTTGAGGGGTGCATGTTCTGTTGTACCCGACACCCCAATAGACACTCCAATAAGTTTTTTGGTTTAAGTTTTTTTGTCCCATTTGTAATAAGTTGTGAGCTTTGCTATAGGCAAGCTTTGTTCCCCATGTTCAGTAAGCCCTTATTGAATCAGGCCTACATAAGTCAGTATGTGATCATGTATCATGTATCCTTGGTTTAGAGCCACATGAAGTGTTGGCCATGATACATCACAACTATCCCTTGTTTCGAGCAGCTTGAGGCGCTGGCCAGTGGAGGAATGTGGTATTAACTCTACTTTGGTAGAAGAGTGTGGTATTAATTCCACTTTGGTAAAAGAATGTGGTATTAAGTCCACTTTGATAGATACAAGGGTGTCTGTTGTATGCTAACTTGATGATTGTATCAAAGAATTTGAATCTTCGATTAACAGGGGAAATGTGAGATATTTGAGATATTAATCAGAGTTGGTTAGGACCAAGTTTTGTTTAAGGGGGAGTGCGAAGTCTAATGCATTGGTAGGGGGTGATAATGATAGTTTTTCTCCAATGTAATTAAGGGAGAGTGATAAAGAAAATACCTTTTTACATCTCTAACTAGTTAATTAGTTAATTTACCGTTACATGAGTTGGTAACTTGTATAACTATACATGTTCATATTAATAGAATACACATCAATAATTGATGTAGCCTGTTGCATCAAATCTTTTCAATTTCGACTTGGCTTTGTCATCAATTTCCAACGGCCAGTTATTCACCGAAGTCTATCTCCAGCTATTTCGACTTGGCTTTGCCGTCAATTTCCAATGGCCATTTGATTTGCGGGCCATAAATAGTTGCCTTATCCGTCCATTTTACCACTTTCCTTTTACTTCGCACTTCCTCAATCTGATTCCTATACTCCAGATCTTAATATCCATGCTTATTTTCATCTTATTATTTTCCTTGTCACTGGAGGTACATGGTTCGATTCTTCTCGTGCAATCCTAACGTTTCTCAATCTCAAATCTCTCCTTTTTGACTGTCGGGAAACACCTGCAGCACCATCGTCGTTACCACTTTCCGCTTCGTCGACGAAAGAATTCCCATCTGTTGATGGAGACGCCTCTCAGAGATCCATGAAGTCCAGAACGACGGATCTCTCTTTTTTCAAAGCGAGAAGATGATAATCCCATATTCAACGTCAAGAAGATCAACGTTTTCAAGAAGAATTTGACAGTATTGATACCAGCGTAATTCAGATTGATAACAGGAGCATGCAACATTGAAAGTTATGGCTGCTAACTCAGTCCATCAAACTATGGGATGTGCTTGTGTGTTATCACCACTTTTGAATTGTTGAGTGCTAGGTCGGACATTGCTATTGCATGTGATATGGGTGGAGATGGAGTTGGAATAGGAAGAGCGACATCCCAGCTTTTGCGATCTCATGTCTTACAGCAAATGTAAATATAATCTGGCGCAAGGATCGTATAAAAAGAAGCCAGTTGTTGCATTTGTATAAAGGAAAAGGAAAATACCATTATTGTGCTGCACCCAAGATTGCCTGCCCTCCAGTCAGAGCTCAATCATAGGGTATTGGAGGAACTACAGTGGTGGATAGTGCATCTCTCTTGTTTTAATTGATTGGATGAATCTTTCTTCCTATTATCTTAAGATTGCACTGCTGCCCTTCGGCTCTCCATACGAGACGCATACTGAAAGGGTGCCACAAGGTCGAGTTCTATATTAGAGAGCTCTTAAATTGGGTGCAATCCAAGCTTGGTGGCAGTAAACCTAATCTGCTATCAAATAATTTTGTGAAGCAACGATTTGGTTAGTGTTTTGTGTTGTAATTTGCAAATGTGGAAACACAAATTAACATAAGACAATCAATAAGAATGCAAACAAGAAACACAACAATTTATGTGGTTCACCCAAACGTTGGTTTACGTCTACTGTAGTGTCTCCAAGGTCGAGTCCTGTCGTAAATCATGTTCTGAAAGGAAATTGTAATTATGTTTTATAGGCTGGTGAGCAAAGTTTTTATAAGCTGGTGGCTTATGTGTTTGTTAGGCCAGGGAGCCTAAGTGTTGAAGGCCAGGAGCCTGTTGTTGTATATGTAATCATGTAGAACAATTAATAAAATTTGTAAACACTGCCAGGTGCAGACCGACCACGATGAATGAGTGAAGGGGGACTGAGATTCCACAGAGAAGGCAAGGGATTAGGGGCTGGAAGGTGGGAAAATGGGCTAAGTGTTAATCCTAGGGGGCTTCAGCCTTGGGAATTTAATATTTAATATTATTCCAAAAGGCATGAGCATTTCATGTTTTATCCTAAGTTCCTAACCATGAGGAAGGTGATGCGTGTTGGGTAAACGCATGCAGTTTCCAGGGCGATAAGTGTCAGCCCCGACCCATGCAAATAAAATGGAAAAGATGAGACGTGATGGGGGTTCTCCTCCATTCCACCCGACGGCCTGAGTGTTTACGGCCTCTGAGCGGTACGATGGACCCAACCTCTGCAGAGAAACCTCGTACATATTCTAAACTGAAAAACCTGTGTTCGTATGGAGAATCTGTGTGTATCCTCTATCTGAGTATCGAGCCTATGCGTGGAGTCTTGTTCGAAGCCATATCCGTGAGTCCATTCGCCTTTGTTGAACCTGTTGGAAAGCCCGTGTCTATTTTCTCGTCGACTGTTGTGGCCACACAGTGCTATACTGTGTGGGGCTTATTGACCAGTTTGTGCAACACTCTCTCCAAGTGAGAGAGTACACAGAGGAAGGAGAGAACTCCTAGAAGGAACCCTGTAGCTGCCACAGAGCTCGGAGACTTCTGGTTCGGTATGTTGCTGTAACCCAAGGAAAGGGAGGTTAGCAGTCGAAGGACTATCTAGGTGACAGAGAAGGTGCATACTCTTGGGGTGGAACAAGCATGTGAGGAAGGAGAGTTTGTGGGCAGTGAGTATGAGTGGTTCCTGGGAGAGAATTCCTTCCTCGTGACTGTGTGTTTTCCCTGTAACCTCAGCCTAGCCTAGGATTCCTTGCCTTGGGGTGGAGCTTAGTCCTAGCTCGGGGGTGACCTACTGTTGAACTGATGAGCAGTGCGGTCTAAGGCTGGGAGGTTCGTGGAAGGCCTGCACCTGGGTGGTGGAATTACCTCAGTTTCAAGATGAGTATCAGCTTATGTTAAATGTTATGTTTTGCATGCCTGTGATGCTTATATTTTATCATGTATTATGTTGTGAAAATGAATTATGGTTAATGTCATTCTTAAAATTATGATAGCAATAATTTATATGACTTACTCTGAGTTTAAATGTGTTTCATTTGCTTAAATGCATGTTGTTTTATAATCCAAAGTGGGTGTTATATTTCCGCAAAGTTTGTTAACCAAAAAAGTGGTGTTACAGCTTGGTATCAGAGCCAAGGTTTCGACACTGAGCCTTGATGGGCCAGTGGAGTGGTCTTTGGACTGAGGGTGAAAGAAGAAATTGTGTCTGGAGGACCAATTTCAGACCGTGGTATGGTCCAGAGTGTCAAGGAGCTATTTGACCGTGCCTTTAAGCTCATGAGGTATAGCGGTGTTGTGAAACTGCAGTGGGTGTGGTATATGGCCACAAGGAGAGAGGACTCCACACCAGCAGTGCTGGAGCCTTAGGATCTTTTCGGGAGGGAAGTAGCGAACCCTCGTGACCGTCGTATCAGGAAAACGTGCACAGGGTTTAAAAAAAAAAAACCTTTGGAGTTGCACAGGAGTGTGGGAATCGCGATACGCGAACTCCCGAAAACCGAAAAACTGAGAAGATCTACGTTGTAGATATGGGAGGAAGGCTCTACCGTTAGATCTGGCGGAGTCACGCTCGAGTTAGTCGCAAAAACCTTTCGAATTTCGCAAAGTCAGGAGATGGGAAGTGAGGAAGGTGAACATCTCTGAAACCCGAGACCCGAAATCCCGAAACGATCTACACCGTAGATCGTAGGAAGAGAGTTGATCGTCCGATTCAGCGAAGGAGTAATCCATAATTTCAAGATTTCGACAGACGAAAGTTCAAGATGTGGGATGCACGAACTCTGAGGAAGGAGTTTAACTATGGGATTTTGCTTGGAATGGATGTGGGCACATGAATGTGTACCACGTGCCAGTGAGTCGAGAAGACAAGTGAGAGTGGTGGGACCCGATGACGTCACTGAAGGTGACGTGGACCCTCCTAAACATACCACACGCCACTGTGGTGAAGGGTGACAACTGTGCTGTGGGCCCAGAGGATAAAGTAAATTGGAATTTGGAAGTCGGGGTTGGGAAGGAAAGCGAGTCTGAAAGTCTCAAGAATCAAAATCCTAAAACCTGAAGTCCCGAAGTCTTCAGAGACGGAAGAACCGTAGCAGATTTTAAGGGCGACAGCTGTGCTGTGGGCCTAAAGAGCAAGGAAGCCGAATTTTTGGAATTCGGGAATTGAGGCGACAAAGATCAGAATCCGTTGCATCGTGAAATTCTGATTCACGAAATTCCGAAAAGATCTGGACCATTAAACCCAACTCATCGAGGATCATTGGATCCCGTACAAGAAACTGTTTATCGGATTTTGGGGATTGTAGCAACAAGAATTTGGGAGTCACTGCGTTATGAACTCCCGGGTACCGAAGACCCGAAACCCGAAAGCGAGTGTGAGAGCCTCGTGGACCAAACTCCGAAGCCAAAGGTCCCGAAGTCTCGAAATTACAGAACCGTCAGAGCTCAGAAAACTTTGTGAAGTTAAAACGTTTTCTCACTCATGTTGATTTATGAATATTGTGATGTTGTAAGGGTTAAGGCCTAACAAAATTCGGTTGGCTACACGTCGTGTGTGCATAGTTCAACAAGTGTCAGGACAGCCGAAAACCGACGCCGAGTATGGCATTGGAAGAGGTGCAGATTGCCTTCGAAACAAAGGACGAAAGGGTAGGAAGGACTGTCAACCTGGGAGTCGAAGGAACAAACTCTAATGGGCACGGAAAAGAGATGGATAAGGAAGGACATATGATGAAACTCATTGAAATATTACAGAAAGATGCCCAGGCTCGCCGAGCTGGTAGCCAAAAACGCATGAAAATCAAGGATCGACAGGGTGAATTCAACTTAAAAATGTTGAAGAACCTAGAAAGAATAGAAAAGAAATTGGAAAAAGAGAGTGACACAAGTAGATCAAGAAGTGTCAGAACCCCTGAGAGGAGAAGGAAATCGAGGAGTGGCAACAGACATTACCGTCTCTCCCCGAAGCATTCTGGCAAGGAAACACACAGTAGTTCAAGCCTGTCCCCTACCAGAAAACACCGAAGATCTGGAAATGATGAATTGAAACGGGAGATGAACAAGATTAAGCCTCCAACGTTCGATGGAGAAGATAAGAAGGAGGAAGATGTCGAAACATGGTTTCTTGGCCTGAAGAAATATTTCCAACTGCAGAACTACTCCACTCATGCAGAAGGAAGAATTGCGATGTATCAGCTAAAAGGAAAAGCATCCATGTGGTGGGATCAGTTGGTGCAAGTGCAGCACATCAGAGAGAAAGATATCACCTGGAAGGAGTTTAAGAGGTATTTCGAAAAGAAATACCTGATCAAAAGATATTATGACAGAAAGATGAAGGAGTTCTTCGAACTCAAGCTAAGTAGCATGACCATTGATGAGTACAAACGAAGTTTCTTGGAACTGCTGAAATATGTTCCATTCATCAAAGATGAGACTGTCAAGATTCAGAGGTATCTGAGTGGACTGCCACCTCCCATCGGTGATAAGATTCAGTATGATGATCCTAAGACCATGGAAGAAACGACAAGAAGGGCGAAATGCTTGTATGAAAAGAAAAGAGAAAGGCCTACTTTTTGGAAGGCTTGGGATGACTAGAAGAGGTTTAAGAAAGAACAGAGGCAGAAGGGAAACATGCCTCCCTTTTTCAGGAACAGTCCTTGGGGACAGTCATCTTTTAGAGAGCCCAGGAACGTTGAAGGGAGTGAGCAGATGCCAAGACTGCCACCTATGGAGTGTTGGGGCTATAAAGGGAATCATAGGTATAGATACTGCCCCCACAGAAAAGATAAAGCAAGAACTATCCATACTGTTCAACAAGATGAAACAGTGAAGGATATGGGCAGCAGAATGTCGAGGATCTACGCAGCCCTGGACAACAAACAAGTAGAATTTCAATCACACGTGATTGAAGTGGAAGGTACGATCAACAATCGACCACTTGTTATTTTAATTGATTCAGGGGCTAGCCATAGTTATATAGATCCTAAAGTGGTGGAAATTTTGCATTTGACAAGAAGCAAACATGAAAATTCTTGGCTAGTGAAGTTGGCCACATGAACCAAAAGGAAGGTCACTGAATTGGTTAAGTCATGTTCAGTAGACATGAAAGGAATGAGCAGTAAGTCTGAATTGAACATTCTTCCTTTAGGCTCATACGATTGCTTGATTGGGATGGACTGGTTGGACCAACACCATGCCCTTCTAGACTGTCGTAACAAGAGGTTTACATGCTGTTAGAGCCATGGCTGTTAGGGAAATCTCAGCCATGCAGCTGAAGAAATGTTACTGGAAAGGCGGTCAATTATTTACAGCTCAGGTGGAAGAAGCATCCCGAGATGTAGTCTCGAATCTGGAAGACCACGAGGCACTCAAAGTGTTCAAGGATGTATTTTAGTAGGTACCTGGACTACCTCCGAAGAGGGACATCGATTTTTCTATAAATTTGATGCCTGGAGCAGCTCCAGTTTCAAAGGCTCCTTATAGAATGAGTATTCCAGAGCTGAAAATATTGCAATTGCAGTTCGAAGAGATACTAAATAAGGGATACATTCGCCCCAGCATGTCACCGTAGGGTGCCCTGGTCCTATTTGTGAAGAAGAAGGATGGGACGTTGAGGTTGTGCATTTATTTCTGGCGGTTGAATAAGGTAACTGTCAAGAACAAGTATCCTCTGCCAAGGATCGATGATCTTTTTTATCAGTTGAAGGATGCAAAAATATTTTCAAAAATAGATCTTCGTTCAGGATATCACCAAATGAGAATAAATGATGAGGACATCAATAAGACCACCTTTAGAACAAGGTACGGTCATTATGAGTTCACGGTGGTGTCATTTGGGCTGTCCAACGCGCCTGCTGTTTTCATGTGCTTAATGAATGGAGTGTTTAAAGATTATTTGGACAAGTTTGTCATAGTCTTCCTGGATAATATCTTGGTGTATTCCAAGGCAGAGGAAGAACATGAACAACACTTGAGAATGGTGCTTCAGGTGTTGAGAGAACACCAGTTGTACGCAAAACTGAGAAAGTGCTCATTTTATCAAAGAATGATTCATTACTTGGGGCACATTATATCAAAAGAATGGATCGTTGTGGATCCTGAAAACGTTGAGGCCATTCGAGAATGGTCAGTACCAAGGAATGTGGTGGAAGTTAGATATTTTATGGGTCTGGCAGGCTACTATAGAAGGTTTATAGCCAGATTCTCAAGGATAGTTCATTATATCACTTCCTTGCAAAGGAAGGAGAAGAAGTTCCGGTGGACTGAAGAATGTGAGAGCAACTTCCAGCGATTGAAGCAACTGCTAACCAGCACTCCAATCCTGAATATTGCAGATCCAAATAAGGATTACGTGGTGTACACAGATGCGTGTAAGGAGGGACTGGGAGGAGTTCTCAGCCAAGAGGGATTTATAGCTTGTTATGAGTCCCGAAAGTTGAAGGAGCATGAGAGGAATTATGCCACTCACGATTTAGAGTTGGCAGCAATTGTCCACGGCTTGAGGAAATGGAGACATTACCTCATGGGAAAAAGATTCTAGTTGAGAATAGACCATAACGATCTGAAGTATTTATTTGATCAGCCGACTTTAAATGCCAGGCAAATCAGATGGCTAGAGTTTTTGTGCGAATATGACTTTGATATCAAGCATATCAAAGGGAAAGAAAATAAGGTGGTCGATGCACTCAGTAGAAAAGTGCACAAATTACATGCTACGACCATTAGCATGTACAGGACTGAGATTAAAGACAGAATTTTGGAAGCTGCAAATGTTGATTTGCAGTACAGAGGTTTAGTAGCAAATATACAGCAGCGTGAGAGACCACAGACCAAGGAAAGTTACACCTTGGGAACTGATGGCTTAATTCTGTATAAAAACAGAGTGTATGTACCCAATGTCTGAGATTTGAAGCTAGAAATTATGAAAGAAATGCATAACGTGGCTTATGTTGGACATCTCGAATACCAGAAAACAGTGGCAACATTCAAAAGCCATTACTTTTGGCCGGGTCTGAACAAGGAAATCGTTGAATACATCGCCAGATGTATGGAGTGCCAGAAGGTTAAGGCTGAGCATAGGCACCCAACAGGGTTGTTGCATCCTTTACCCATTCCTGAATGGAAATGGGATGCGGTAACAATGGATTTTATCACCGGACTACCTCGAACAAGCAAGCAGCATGATTCAATCATGGTGGTGGTGAACAAGCATACTAAAGCTATCCATTTTATTCCACTGAAAACCACCCACAGGGCAATTGATGTTGCTGATATATTTTTAAAAGAAGTTGCACGCTTGCACAGAATTCCTAAGACAATTGTGTCTGATAGGGACCCGAAATTCACTTCAAATTTTTGGAAATGACTGTTCAAAGGATTCAGAACAAATCTGAACTTTAGTACATCGTATCATCTTGAGTCTGATGGTCAGACAGAGAGGGTGAACAGGGTAACAGAAGACATATTGAGAATGTATTTGATGGATAAACCATCAAGGTGGGAAGACTACCTGCATTTGGTAGAATTCGCCTACAATAATGGGTATCATGCATCATTGAAGATGAGCCCATTCGAAGCACTTTATGGAAGAAAGTGCAACACTCCAGTGAGATGGGATAATCTAGCTGACAGAGCAGTCATTGGGCCTGAACTTCTCAAAGAGATGGAAGATCAAATGATAAAAATTAAACGGAATCTAAAAGCTGCCTAGGATAGGCAGAAAAGTTACGCTGACAGTAACAGAACCCATAGAGAATTCAAAGTGGGTGACCATGTTTTCCTGAAAGTGAGGACTAACAGGAGTTCCCTGAACTTGGGAAGTTGCACCAAATTGGCAGCAAGATTTTGTGGGCCATTTGAGATCTTGGAAAGGATTGGGCCAATTGCATACATGTTTGCATTGCCTGCATCTATGACTGTACATAATGTGTTTCATGTTTCACTGGTTAAGAAATATGTACCTGATGCTAATCATGTTATCAATTGGAATGTGATTCGGGTGGAACTAGAAGGTGTCCTGCAAGTGCATCCTATGCGCATATTGGACAGGAAAAGAAAACAACTCTAGAATCGAGCTATAGAGCTTGTAAAGGTCCAGTGGACCTGGTACGACCCTGAGGACGCGACATGGGAGCATGCAGATGCTATGTGGGTAGAGTACTCGCATCTTTTTGAAAATTTTGAAAGGCTTGCAGAGACAGTGTAAGTTGCACTGAGGATAGTGCAGAAATAAGGGGAGGGGGATTGTAGTGTCCCCAAGGTCGAGCCCTGTCGTAAATCATGTTCTGAAAGGAAATTGTAATTATGTTTTATAGGCTGGTGAGCCAAGTTCTTATAAGCTAGTGGCTTATGTGTTTGTTAGGCTAGGGAGCCTAAGTGTTGAAGTCCAGGAGCCTGTTGTTGTATATGTAATCATGCAGAACCATTAATAAAATTTGTAAACACCACTAGGTGCAGACTGACCACGATGAATGAGTGAAGGGGGACTGAGCTTCCACAGAGAAGGAAATGGATTAGGGGATGGAAGGTGGGAAAAGGGGCTAAGTGTTAAGCCTAGGGGGCTTCAGCCTTGGGAATAATATTTTAATATTATTCCAAAAATCATGAGCATTTCATGTTTTATCTTAAGTTCCTAACCATGAGGAAGGTGATGTGTGTTGGGTAAACGCATGCAGTTTCCAGGGCAACAAGTGTCATCCCTGACCCATGCAAATAAAATGGTGAAGATGAGACGTGATGGGTGTTCTCCTCCATTCCACCCGACGACCTGAGTGAGTATGGCCTCTGAGCAGTACGACGGACCCAACCTCTTTAGAGAAACGTCGTACATCTTCTGAATTGAAAAACCCGTGTTCGTCTAGAGAATCTGTGTGTATCCTCTATCTGAGTATTGAGCCTATATGTGGAGTCTTGTTCGAAGCCATCTCTGTGAGTCCATTCACCTTTGTTGAACCTATTGGAAAGCCCGTGTCTGTTTTCCCGTTGGCTGTTGTGGCCATGCAATGTTGGACTGTGTGGGGCTTGTTGGCCAATTTGTGCAACACTCTCTCTAGGAGAGAGAGGTGGTTTAATTGGAAGAACAGGTTGCTTGGCCTGTGAGCGACTCTCTCCAGGTGAGAGAGTGCACAGAGGAAGGAGAGAACTCCTGGAAGGAACCTTGTAGTTGCCACAGAGCTCGGAGACTTCCTGTCTGGTCTGTTGCTGTAACCCAAGGCAAGGGAGGTTAGCAGTCGAAGGACTCTCTAGGTGACAAAGAAGGTGCATACTCCTAGGGTGGAACAGGCATGTGGGGAAGGAGAGTTTGTGGGCAGTGAGCATGAGTGGTTCTTGGGAGAGAATTCTTTCCTCGTGATTGTGTGTTTTCCCTGTAACCTCAGCCTAGCCTAGGATTCCTTGCCTTGGGGTGGAGCTTAGTCCCAGCTCGGGGGGTGACCTACTGTTGAGCTGATGAGTAGTGTAGTCGAAGGCTGGGAAGTTCGTGAAAGGCCTGCACTTGGCTGGTGGAATTACCTCAGTTTCAAGATAAGTATCAGTTTATGTTAAATGTTATGTTTTGCATGCCTGTGATGCTTATATTTTATCATGTATTCTATTGTGCAGATGAATTATGGTTAATGTCATTCTTAAAATTATGATAGCAATAATTTATATGACTTACTCTGAGTTTAAATGTGTTTCATTTGCTTAAATGCATGTTGTTTTATAATCCAGAGTGGGTGTTATATTTCTGCGAAGTTTGTTAACGAAAAAAGTGGTGTTACATCCACCAAGCATAGGTATCAGTTGTCTTATTATTCGGATCAAGGAGATTACAGCAGGCTCACACTCATCTCACTCTCAGCCTCTACGGGTGTTAGGACCACATATTGTACCATTTTTGCCCATACTTTTTGCCATTGTTATACCCTTCATCACTAGTGTTTAGACTCATAATATCACTACATCTGATCATTCCAAGGTATATAAGGTCCTTTTTCATTATTGCATGTTTAATCTGTTTTGCATAATACTTTACATTACTTTTTGACCTAACCATTGCTTAGAAGTGCATAAGTGCCCATATTTGCAGAATAGTATTCAAGGCCGATGCTGAAACACAGACTATCCAAAGGCGCTGTTGAACTGATGCTGA
>ML791596.1:14711-38322 GCA_009831015.1 Picea engelmannii
TTAGTAGTTCTAGAACTTTATTTATAAGGTCCTCCATTGTCATTTGTCCAAGTCGTAACTCATCAAATTCTTTCATCTTCCTTTCATAATAACTTTCGGAAAGGTATTGTTTCTTAAAATACTTCTTAAAGTCAGACCATTCCAACTGTTTCTCCTTCAGGCCCTTGGCCAATTTTAGGTCTTGCCACCAAATGTTGGCCTTCCCCTTCAGATTGTAGATGGCCATTCTGACCTTCATGTTGTTGGAATAGTTGTATATTTGGAAGTATTTTTTGATGTCCAATAACCATACCTCAAATTCTTCTCCTATCCTGGATTCTCCATCAAAAGTAACTGGTTTAATCTTTTTAAATTCTCCTTCAAGGTGGTTTGTTTGTTTTCTTTTTCTTTTTGGTATGGTTTTGTCTTCAGCTGAAGGTGTCCCTTTAGACGAACTGTCTCCTTTTTTTGTTTTCGCACCAGAATTCTTGGAGGGCCTTTTGCTGACCTCTTCCTCATGGTTATCATCTTTTGGAATTTTCTTGGTTACTATACTACACAGCAGGACTTCATTTATCTTTTGTTGTTCCTGCTATGCCTTCTTCAATTTTTCATTGTCGGCCTTGAAAACCTGTAGTTCAACTATAAGGTTTCTCATTGTTTCCAACAACTCCATGGGTGAGCTTCCATCACTGTTCTGTCTCGGATCTCCAGGAGGTCCTTGTTGTGGATTCTCTTCCATCCTAATTTCTGCACCTTCTTGAGCTGGCATTATTCAACACAAAACAGAAAATCTTTATGTTTGCAATTCACAAGATTTGTTAGTTTTCTCATAGATCAGAATATATATACTAAGCAATCAATGTGGCTCTATTTAGGCCCAGTGTTGTAACTTTTTCTTTGATACCATATGTAATGGACCTCAAAAAAATCACCATAACAAAAGAAATAAAAAATTGTACATTTATCCTTGAAAAGTTTCGAGGTCTCAAGCAAGTAGGCTTTCTCTATAAAGATTGAGTTGAAATTTTGTTGGAGACCTTTCTATTGTTGATTGTCTTTAATATACAACTTAAAAATTCCTACTGATGCAATAAGTGTATCCTCATCCCTTCAATGTTTATTCGAAGTCTTGTAACAATTACCAATATTTCTTATTTGATGATGTCTATAATACCAACATAGGTTTAACTATACGAGCGTCTTGCAAACAGGTCTGTTACTTCTATATCTCTAATTTGAACACAAAAATTCTCCAATCAACACACATCGACTCCCGAAATCGCGAAAAAGTGACCAGCATGTATGGGTTTCGGAGTTTGGGATTTCGCTAATTCAACAACTAAGATCAACACACGACAACTCCTGAAATCGTGAAAAGTGACCAGCACTTCAGGATTTTGCGAATACAGAGGTCCAACATCGATAGGTACAAATCTCTGAAATATGAAACAAAGGGAAGCTTGGACTAGCACTTCGGGGTTTCGAAACTTCGTGGGTTCAAGTGCCTCAACAACACAGCATAAACCAATTTCCGAAATGCGAAAAAGAGAAGCTCAGTACGTCAGGATTTCGGGTTTCAGAATCCCACGACTTCAAAAGCCAAACATCAAACACAAACAATTTCTAAAATTGCAAAGGGATATGTGGAAATACCATTTTTTCGGGATTTTTGGGTTCGGGGTTTCGGGGTTTCAAATACCGACCAACCACAACCATAACTTTCGAAAATGCGAAAGGTGGAAGGATGTGTGACCAATACATCAATATTTCGGGGTTTGAAACTTCATGAGTTCCGATGTCCAAACCTCAACATATACAAACTTCCAAAATGAGAAAGAGGGAGTGTGGGTCCCACATTTTGGGATTTCGGGAATTCGGGCTTCGGGGTTTTGGGGTTTCAAGTACCCAAACACTGCATACAACAATCCTCGAATTCTGAAAGAAACAAGATGTGGGATCCAATACTTCAAGATTTCGGGATTTACGAACACATGGCACATAAACACAAATGAAAAAGAAAATCCGAAAAGAGAAAAATGATTAGAGTGTGGGCCCTACAATTTTAGGTTTCGGGGTTTACTAACTCCTGATGTAAAACGTTACACGACATCAAACGCCGAATCGCGAAGTTATGAAAAAGGTAAGGGGCCCATCCAATATCAGGTTTCGGCGTTTGGAAATGCTTTATGCAAGAACAACATACCATGGGAATCGTCGAATCCCGAAATTCGATCGGTTGTGGGGCCACTTCAGGTTTTTAGAGTTTGCAAGAACAAAAGGACTCCACAAAGGTTGAACCGAATAAACTCTGAAAGGTCGGAAAAGGAAAGGAAACATGAATAGATTTTACAAACTTAGTAATTTTGTTCCCGGCAATATTCATATAGTTGGATTACGGAACTTACAGCATAACCTCCACTCCCAAATATACCAATCTTCAGCATTCATTTTACTCAGAAAAACACTTACAGAAAGAAAAGTAACAATGAATTTAATTTAGAGCGAATTTCTTCCAGAGTTCAACCATGCATAATCCTTTCAACTATCATAACGAATAAAAAGGCCAATTTCTATCGTTCGTTCAGAAAGGGATCACTCAAGATCAGATTTACCATAGGTTCTCGGTCAGTGTTTAGGTTTCGGTTCCGATTTAACACATACATTGCATCAGATATAAATTCATTTAGACAGAGAATGGAAATCATTCCAGTTCCAATCAAACACATTGCATCAGATGAAAAATCATTCAGAACAAAGAAGGAGAAATTTAACATATCTGAACCAATTTGTAGGAAGACAAGGGGAATAGCCACGTTCCTCCCAACTGTAGAACAAGGTAGGATGATCTGCTTGCCCGATTCACCCCCTAGACTGACTATGAATCCATGAGGGCGAACTTGAAAAATCCTCCTCGGCAATGCCCTTCAATTCTAATAGTTATCCTCTTGCTTCACACTTACTCAACAGTGCTCATAACAACAAGACAATTTGTTCTCAACAAAACTGCTCTTGCCTCACACTCAATCCATAGTGCTCATAACAGTAAGAGAGTTCAGAAATCCTTTCCCAACATACTTGGCAGCATCCTGCCTCCTCGCATATGTTATTTATCCTTTTTTTTGCCCAGGTCTTTTCCCTCCTTTGGGGATTTTCACAGCTTTTCTTTATCCCTAATTTACAGGGGTTGCCAATGGCCAAATCTCTGATTTGCCACTTGTAATCATTAGCCCAGAGGCAGTTCCAACTTGTTCCCCACTCATGGAGTCATGGTCAGCTGATTTTAACATGGTTGTTCCATTTGTCCTCCAGCAGTTAATATAATTATTCTGTTGTGATACAAGTGTCATAGTCAAATAGTTAGTTGGGTCCAAACAGATTTTTACCCAACAGTCACAATAATTAAATACAATTATTAAATTTGAAATTCAAAATTGCCATAAATGGAAAAAATTTCTAGATTCGAAGTCGCCAAAAACATAAATAAATTTCCAGCACATAAAAATAAAAATACTTGTTTTTGGGGGATGTCACATCCTTTCCCCCTTCAGTAAAACACTATCCTTAGTGTTTGTTTCTTTCCTGGAACAGGATTGGATGAGATCTCCACAAATCTCCCTCCAATTCCCAAGTGGCCTTCTCAGGACTAAAGTACTTCCATTTCACCTTTACCTAAGCGACGGCTCTGTTCCGAAGTGTTATTTCTCTCCACTCCAGAATGCAAAGGGGTTCCACCTAGAACTCGCTCTCGGGTTCCACCTGCACCAAGTTCCAATCAATCATATGAGTAGGGTCATGAATATACTTTTTCAATAAAGAAACATGAAATACATTTTGAATTCTTAGATTAGCTGGAAGTGCAAGTTGATATGCTATGGGTCCAATTCGAGTTAGTATCTCGAAGGGCCCACAAAACCTGGGTGCCAACTTGGCACAGTTTCCTAACTTCAGCGAGCTTTTTTGGGCTTTGACCTTCAAGTAAACATGGTCTCCCACTCGAAATTCCACATGTATTTTTTTCTGATCTGCATAGCTCTTCTGTCTGTCGTGTGCTTCTTTCAAGTTCTATTGTACCTTTCTTACCATGTTCTCCATTTCTTGGAGCTTCTCTGGTCCAACCATGAGACTGTCAGCCAGGTTATCCCAGCTAATCAGAGTTGTACACTTTCTGTCGTACAGTATTTCGAAAGGACTCAACTTAGCTGAAGTTTGGTACCCATTGTTATATGCAAATTCCACCAAGTGTAGGTAGTCTTCCCACTTGTTCGGTTTTGTTCTTACATACATGCGGAGCACATCTTCTATGATTTGGTTTGTCCCTTTGGTCTGTCCATCCATTTGTGGATGATAACTCGTGCTGAAATTCAAATTAGTATTTAGCCCTGCAAACAATTCCTTCCAAAAAGTGGATGTGAATTTTATGTCTCTATCTGAAATCACCATTTATGAATACCATGCAGTCTAAAAATTTCTTTCATGAATATTTCAACAATGTTAATAGCTTTGAAAGTAGACTTTACAGGAATAAAATGTGCAGACTTACTGAGTTTGTCGATTACAACCATAATAGAATCATTATGTTTCTGAGTTTTAGGAAAACCTGTGATAAAGACCAGTGAGATGGTCTCCCATTTCCATTCTAGTACTGGTAATGGCTGTAATAGGCCAGTTGGATGTTGGTGTTTAGCCTTAACCTGCTGGCAATCTTGGCACCTAGCCAAGTACTCTACTGTTTCGCCCTTCATATTAGGCCAGTAAAATATTTTTCTAAGTGTTGTTATTGTTTTCTGGTAACCTGGATGGTCGGAGTATGGTTTCTTATGCACTTCGTCTAAAATAGTTAATTTTAGCTATGTTGAATATGGTACGTAAAGTCTATTTTCAAATATTAACAGTCCCTCCTTGTCGATACTTATATTTGGTTCATCTGAGTTTCTGACACTATTTTGCAATTATTCCATCATCTTAGTGTAATTTTTGTCATTAACACCCGTCGTTCTTATTCTTTGTTCCAGATCACTTTCTGCTCTCCTAATATTTATTTCAAATAACCCATGGATTCTGCGGCTTAAAGCATCTACTACTTTATTTTCCTTACCCTTGATATGTCTGACTTCGAAGTCAAATTCACTCAAGAAGGCTAGCCACCTTGCTTGTCTCGCATTAAGGTTTGGTTGGTTAAACAGATATTTCACTCCGCTATTATCTGTCAATAGTAAGAATTTTCTTCCCATGATATAGTGTCGCCACATTTTTAGGGCATGTATTATTGTTTCCAATTCTAAGTCACGAGTGACATAATTTTTCTCGTGTTCCTTTAATTTCCAGGATTCATAACAAATCATGTGCCCTTCTTGAGTTAGAACACCACCTAGCCCCTCTTTACTTGCATCAACGCATATTGTGAAGTCTTTATCTGGGTCTGCTACCTTCAAGATGGGCGTTGATGTCAATAATTATTTTACTTGTTAAAACTGTCTTGACACTTTTGTGACCAGTTAAACTTGGTCCCTTTCTTTTGTAGTCACGTGATAGGGTAGGCTATCTTGGAGAACCTTTCTATAAATCTGCGATAATATCCATTGATTCCCATGAATGACCGGATATCTGCCACATCTTTATGCACTGGCCATTCAATAATGGATTTTATCTTTTTCGGGTCTACGGCAATACCTTTCGAGGAAATGACATGTCCTAAATATTGTATTTCTTTTTGATAGAAATCACATTTGTTGAATTTTGCATACATTTTGTGTTTTCTTAGTGTTTGTAGGACTATTCGTAAGTGTTCATCATGTTCCTCCTTCATTTTAGAATAGACCAGAATATCGTCGATAAATACTATTATGAACTTGTCTAAGTACTAGCTAAAAATGTTATTCATTAAGCACATAAATGTGGTTGGTGCATTAGTGAGTCCGAAAGGTATGACTACAAACTCATAGTGTCTGTATCTTGTTCGAAAAGTTGTTTTGTTTATGTCCTAGTTTTTTATCCTAACTTGATGATATCCAGATCGTAAATCCAATTTTGAGAAGATCTTGGCCCCACCAACTTGATCGAATAGATCATTTATCCAGGGTAAGGGGTATTTGTTCTTAATGGTCACTTTGTTCAGTTGCCTATAATCCATACACAGTCTTAAGGAACCATCTTTCTTTTTCACAAAGAGGACTGGTGCTCCCCAAGGCAAGACACTTGTTCTGATATATTCTTTATCCAACAATTCTTGTAATTGTATTTTTAATTCTGTCAGTTCAGGTAGACTTATTCGGTAGGGTGCCTTTGAGATAGGGGTTGATCCGGGTAGTAAGTCTATTGAGAATACTATCTCTCTCCTAGGAGGAAATTCCGGTATCTCATCAACAAACATGTCTCTGAATTCACGTAGGACAACAAAGTCTTCTAACTTCGGCTTATCTTCTTTTTCTAATAGATTCGTTACTTGGATGGCATAAATTTGACATCCCTTTCTAATACATTTCTTGAGTTGCATCGCTAAAACTTGTCTGACTGATACAGGTTTTGGTATGCCTTGGGCTCTTCTAATAGTGCCAAAATCATCTTTATAGCTAAGTATATTTGTATAACAATCTAGTACTACTTTGTGTTGTTCCAACCAATCCATCCCAATAATCATATCATAAGACCCTAGTGGTAGGATGTTCAGATTGGTCCTTATCTTTTGACCATCTAAACTGAACTCAAGATCAAAAATAAAGTTAACTACTTTTCTTTTAGTCCATTTTGCTAGTTGTAAAAGACAAGATTTTGCATGCTTTTGTTTCTTAAGTTTATTTGACTCTACTACATCGGGAGTAATATAACTTAATGTAGCTCGAGGGTCAATTAAAATAGAAATTCGAGTGTCATGGATTTTACCTTCGACTTCTACCACCGAGGACTGGTGGTTAGTTTGTCAACCATCTATGGCTGCATTTATCCGATGCAGACTTCCGCCCATGTCACCTATTGTTGAGGCTTCCTACAAATTGTGGACAACAGTGTTGTTTGTTGTAAGTAAACGTGGACAGTTCCTCCTTAGATGAGGCTCCCCACACTCCCAACACTTTAATGGTTCGCGGGAGTTGTCCCCAAACTTCTGTGTTCCCAGGTTTATCGGTTTATCACTAATTTGCGTATTCAAATGATTAGAGTGAAAATCATTCCTTGGGAAACTTTTTGTTGCATTCTGATAAGGAGTTGGTTGGTATCCCTTCTTCTGATGGTTTATTCCATCTTGTTTCTTATCGTTCCAGGTCTTGGGAAACTATACCCATTGTTTATACTGATCATAGCACATTCGTGCTTTCTTGAATGTCTCACTCAAGGATTTGGGGTTGTCAAACTCAATTCTGTCCCTGTAGGACTGTGGTAAAGAGCTTAAGAATCGCTGGATTTTTACCTTATCCTCCCAGATGTATGGTACGAACCTTAGTAGTTCTCGAAATTTATTTATAAGGTCCTCCATTGTCATTTGTCCGATTCGTAACTCACAAAATTCTTTTGTCTTCCTTTCATAATAACTTTCGGAAAGTTATTGTTTATTAAAATACTTCTTAAAGTCATACCATTCCAACTGTTTCTCCTTTGGTCCCTTGGCCAATTTCAGGTCTTGCCACCAAATGCTAGCCTTCCCCTTCAGATTGTAGATGGCCATTCTGACCTTCATGTTGCTGGAATAGTTGTAGATTTGGAAGTATTTTTTTATGTCCAATAACCATGCCTTAGCTTCTTCTCCGGTCCTCGATTCTCCATCAAAAGTAGCCGGTTTAATCCTTTTAAATTCTCCTTCAAGGTGGTTTGTTTGTTTTATTTTTCTGTCTTGTATGGTTTTGTCTTCAGCTGAAGGTATCCCTTCGGACGAACTGTCTCATTTTTCTGTTTTCGCACCAGAATTCTTGGAGGTCCTTTTGTTTACCTCTTCATCATGGTTATCATCTTTTGGACTTTTCTTGGTTACTATACTACGCAGAAGGACTTCATTTACCTCTTGTTGTTCCTGCTGTGCCTTCTTCAATTTTTCATTGTCGACCTTGAAAACTTGTAGTTCAACTATAAGGTTTCTCATTGTTTCCAGCACCTCTGTGGGTGAGCTTCCATCACTGTTCTGTCTCGGATCTACAGGAGGTCCTTGTTGTGGATTCTCTTCCATCCTGATTTCTGCACCTTCTTAGCTGCCATTATTCAACACAAAACAGAAAATCTTTATGTTTGCAATTCACAAGGTTTGTTAGTTTTCTCATAGATCAGAATATATATACTAAGCAATTAATGTGGCCCTTTTCAGGCCCAGTGTTGTAACTTTTGCTTTGATACCATATGTATTGGACCTCAAAAAAATCACCATAATAAAAAAGAAAATTATTTGTACATTTATCCTTGAAAAGTTTCGAGGTCTCAAGCAAGTAGGCTTTCTGTATAAAGCTTGAGTTGAAAGTTTGTTGGAGACCTTACTATCATTGATTGTATTTACTATACGACTTAAAACTTCCTACTGATACAATAAGTGTATCCTCCTCCCTTCATTGTTTATTCAAAGTCTTGTAACAATTACCAATATTTCTTATTTGATGATGTCTATAATACCAGCATAGGTTTAACTATATGAGCGTCTTGCAAACAGGTCTGTTACTTCTATATCTCTAATTGGAACACAAAAATTCTCCAATCAACACACATTGACTCTCGAAATCGCGAAAAGGTGACCAGCATGTCGGGGTTTCAGAGTTTGGGATTTCGCAAATTCAACAACCAAGATCAACACACGACAACTCTCGAAATCGCGAAAAGTGACCACCACTTCGGGATTTCGCGAATACAGAGCTCAAACATCGACAAGTACAAATATCCAAAATACGAAACAAAGGGAAGGTTGGACTAGCGCTTTGGGGTTTCGAAACTTCGTGGGTTCAAGTGCCTCAACAACACAACATAAACCAATTTCTGAAATGTGAAAAAGAGAAGCTCAGTACTTCGAGATTTCAGGTTTCGGTCAAAAGACAAACATAAAAAAAAACAATTTCCGAAATTGCAAAGGGATATGTGGAAATACCATTTTTTCAGGATTTCGGGGTTCGGGGTTTCGAGGTTTCAAATACCGACCAACCACAACCATAACTTTCGAAAATGCGAAAGGCAGAAGGATGTGTAACCAACACATTGAGATTTCGGGGTTCAGAACTTCGCAAGTTCCGATGTCCAAACCTCAACATATACAAACTTATGAAATGAGAAAGAGGGAGAGTGGGTCCTGCATTTCGGGATTTCGGGAATTCGGGCTTCGGGGTTTTGGGGTTTCAAGTACCTAAACACTGCATACAACAATCCCTGAACGCCGAAAGCAACAAGATGTGTGATCCACTACTTCGGGATTTCAGGATTTACGAACACATGGTGCATAAACACAAATGAAAAAGAAAATCCGAAAAGCAAAAAACGAGTAGAGTGTGGGCCCTACAATTTCAGTTTTCGGGGTTTACTAACTCCGATGCAAAATGTTACACGACATCAAACGCCGAATCGAGAAGTTACGAAAAAGGTAAGGGGCCCATCCAATATCGGGTTTCAGCGTTTGGAAATGCTTGATGCAAGAACAACATACCACGGGAATCACCGAATCCCGAAATTCGATCGGTTGTGGGGCCACTTTATGTTTTCGGAGTTTGCAAGAATAAAAGGAATCCACACTGGTTGAACCGAATAAACTCTGAAAGGTCGAAAAAGGAAAGGAAACATGAATAGATTTTACAAACTCGGTAATTTTGTTCCCGATAATATTCATACAGTTGGATTACGAAACTTACAGCATAACCTCCACTCCCAAATATACCAATCTTCAACATTGATTTTACTCAGAAAAACACTTACAGAAAGAAAAGTAACAATGAGTTTAATTTAGAGGGGATTTCTTCCAGATTTCAACCATGCATAATCCTTTCAACTATCATAACGAATAAAAAGACCAATTTCTATCGTCTGTTCAGAAAGGGATCACTCGAGATCAGATTTACCATAGGTTCTCGGTCAGTGTTTAGGTTTGGGTTTCGATTTAACACATACATTACATCAGATATAAATTCATTTAGACAGAGAATGGAAATAATTCTAGTTCCAATCAAACACATTGCAGCAAATGACAAATCATTCAAAACAAAGAAGGAGAATTTTAACATATCTGAACCAATTTGCAGGAAGACAAGGGGAATAACCACGTTCCTCCCAACCATAGGACAAGGAAGCCATGTCTACTTGCCTAATTCACCCGCTATCCTGACCATGAATCCATGAGGGTGAACTTGGAAACTCCTCCTCGAGAATACCCTTCAATTCCAACAATTATCCTCTTGCTTCACACTTACTCAACAATGCTCATAACAGCAAGACAATTTGTTTTCAAAAAAACTGCTCTTGCCTCACACTCAATCCGCAGTGCTCATAACAGTAAGAGAGTTCAGAAATCCTTTCCCAGCATACTTGGTAGCATCCTACCTCCTCGCATATGTTATTTATCCCTTTTTTTGCCCAGGTCTTTTCCCTCCTTTGGGGATTTTCGCAGCTTTTCTTAATCCCCGATTTTCAGGGGCTGCCAGTGGCCAAATATCTAATTTTCCAATTGTAATCATCATCCCAGAGGCAGTTCCAACTTGTTCCCCACTCATGGAGTCATGGTCAGCTGATTTTAACATGGTTGTTCCAATTGTCCTCCTGCAATTAATATAATTATTTTGTTGTGATAAAAGTGTCATACTTAAATAGTTAGTTGGGTCCAAATAGATCTCTTCCCAATAGTCACAATAACTAAATACAATTATTAAATTCAAAATTCAGAATTGCCATAAATGGAAAAAAAATTCTAGATTCGAATTTGCCAAAAACAGAAATAAATTTCCAGCACATAAAAATAAAAATATTTGTTTTTGGGGGATGCCATAATTTCTGTCTGGCATATGGATGAGAGAGATAAAACCGATAGCGTAGAACCCACGTGCATCCTGTTAAATATAATGTAACCTCAACAGGTTGACTGTACACTGCCAGTTGTCCTGGCCAGCTGTAGTTTCTTTTCTTGATTTTCTTGAGCCTATTTAGCTCATCTATTTTCCTTTTGCACAACACTTCTTCATTAACTCTTCTCATTGTACTTTCTCCTTACATTCTCAATATATTGAATACTATTTCTTCTCTATTCTTTCTCTCTGCATTTCTTGCTTCACAATTTATCATGGTATTAGAGCAACAACAGTAAGCCTCTTCACAGAGGCTAGAGAGCAACACGATCCTCATATTTCATAGCTTAAATTGACATCTAGAGCACGAGATGCATCTTTTTCACAAGGCTTGGACACCTGCCTGCCATCCGCTCAAAACATCGTCGTAGGAAGCTCACACGAGGAAGCAGAGCATTATACGCTCAAAAAGATCGAGGAAGAAGAAACTGTGGAAGAAGAAAGTTTAAAGAATCGTGACAAATTTCAGATACGTTCAAAGATTATTGAATAAGAGGTGCAGGAGGCAAGCACATTTAAAGAATTTCAGGAAATATCTCAAATCCATCAAAGATTGCAGCAGAGAATAGTAAGCTTCAAAGAACTCGTGAAATTCTTTCAAATCTTTTAAAGATTCATGAATTTTCTTTCGTAGGAAAGAATATTTGCAAGAATAGCAAAGAAATCGTGAAAGAAGCCAAGAACAAGTAATCAAATCCATAACATCCATCCTGCGATCAAATCTGAGGAGAAAATTCAGTTCAGAAGGGACGAGGAGAGCGCAGAAAAGGAGAAAGAATCAGATCCATCAGATCTTGCACAGAGGACTAATAGCCATCGGATCCGTGAGAAAGTGCATGAGGCTTAGTCCTCTGGAGCACAGAAGAGAAATTTTGACTTGTGAAGTCACGGAATCGTTAGGACCATTCATCAAGGGACACGCGGCGAGATCTCAGCATTTCACTGACTCGCAGGGTGTAAAGGTCAGAAGACTGTCGTGAGAATTCGCAAATCATGAAATCCTGATTCATTCTAGATCGTTGGATCGAGAAAGATCATGAGTCATAGATCTAACGCTATTGTGAAATCGGGAATCAGGAGTTGGACGAACAAAGGAGACTGCACTCCAAACCTCGATACCCAAAATCCTGAAATCATCTCGACCGACCATCAATTAGGACATGTGGCAGCAGATCCAAGCGCCATCAAAATTTCGTCATTTTAGAGTTTGAGATATCGGAGGTCTTGTTGACGAAGGTCGAGACACTCCACGGTGAAAGTCTTGAAATCCCGAAAAGATCAAAACCATCCATTTGTTGGGACACGTGGTGGAGATCGAGGAAACCGTCGATATTTCGGCTACCGGGGTTTCAAGTTGATAGAGGATTTGTGTCACCGAGGGTCGCAAGTCGCAAAATCGGGAAAAATAGGAGGACTGTCCATCTTGAGGAGACGCGTGGCAATAATCTAGGATTTCGGAAGATTTTCCGAAAGGAGAAGGACACTTTTCCATTTCGGCATTCCGCATATTGGTATTTTGGGGGTCAAGAGGACAGGAGATCGGGCGCTTGAGTCGTGAAACCCTGAAACATGACTGTGGTCTTATGAGTAGTGGTCACATGGACCAAGTCATAGCTGAAGGGGCTAATGCGATAAAGGTCATTTCGGCCATCCAAGAGACAAGAGGTCGAGCGCTTTACGTCATAAAACCCCGAAATAGGACTGCGGTCATATGAGAAGTGGTCACATGGACTGGAGGTATAGCCTTGGGGCTAATTGTTGTTAAATCCATTTCGACAAATCGTCATTTCAGAGATCAGAAGGACGAAGGGTCAAGGACTCTTGACATCGGGAAACAGGAAGTCCCAAAACACGAAATATTGAAAAGGCATTTGAATAAGCGCCTGGATATTTTGGATTTCGGCAAATTGAGGGACAGAGAAATTAGCAGACCTGGTTTAGGCACAAGAAACAGGTAAACACAAAATTTTTCCAATTTTTTTTTATTGTTTTGTTCAAATTCTTTAAATATGGCGACGTCTAGCAATTTAGGACCAAATCAAAGTCTGATTCTTCTTGGAAAGAACTATGATTTTTGGTCTCTTTGAATTAAATCCTTCTTGCAAGCACAAGAGTGCAGGGATCTAGTGGATCTTGGATATGTGGAACCGGATCTAGCAGACCTTTCCACCATGATAAACCAACAGAGAATTGCTCAGGCAATTTAGAGGAACAGAGAAAATAATGCTAAATTATGGATTCAAAATTCTGTGGATGATTCGATTTTCTCAAAAATCACAGGCACTAGTACTTCAAAACAGGCCTGGGACATCCTTAAATCAACATACCAAGGCAATTACAGGGTCAAAACAGTCAAGCTGCAGACCTTGAGGACACAATTCGAGACCTTAAGAATGACAGAGTCTGAAAATATGGATCAGTTTATGACCAGAGTCATGGGAATCGTGAGCCAAATCAGATTGACTGGTGAAGCCATCACTAATCAATGAATTGTTGAGAAAGTCCTCAGAAGTTTACCAAAGAAATTCGAAATGGTTGTTACAACAATCCTTGAATCCAAGGATCTGTCACATTTTTCAACAAATGAACTGACTGGTTCCCTAGTGACACATGAGACCAGGCTACATCTCACAGATGAGTCAATCGCCAATGCCTTGAAAACTCAATTCTCCTTCAGCAAAGGGAGAGGCAGAGGAAGAGGCATAGTTCACCAAGGACAAGGGAGTACTACAAGTGACCAACACTCGAATGGAGGTAACAGACAACAGAGCTAGTATCAAAATTTCTAGGGTCGTAGAAAACAACACCCGAATCAGAATTTTCAGCCTCAAAAAGGCAGAGGGAGAAGATCAAATGACAAATCAAGCATACAATTCTATTATTGCAAAAAGTATGGGCATTATGAATCTGAATGCAGGAAGAAGCAAGCAGATGAGCTCTCAGGCAGAGCACATGTGTCAAATCATATGGGAGAAACCTCAAAAGGTATGTTTCTCTCATGTCACAAGTCTAAAGAACAACCCAAAGATCTCTAGTTGTTGGACAGTGGATGCAGCAATCACATGAAAGGTAACAAATATTTACTTTCATGCATTGATTCTTCAATCTCATCTGATATTACACTTGGAAATGATTCCTTAGTCAAAGTTCAAGGAAAAGGAATTGTACCTATTCTTACTAAACAAAATGAAGAGAAAGACATAAACAATGTCTATCATGTTTTAGAGCTGAAACATAATCTGCTAAGTGTAGGAAAGCTCATTGAACATGGCTATAAGGTACTCTTTGAGGGAGAATCTTGCAATATATATGACAAAACCCCAATAGAAAATTGATTTCTAAAATCCACATGACTTAGAATAGGATGTTTCCCCTTACACTAAGAACTGCAAATCTGATTCAACCATATGCAAAAAGTGCATCCACCCTGAATGAAACAATGGTTTGGCATACAATATTTGGACATCTATGCTTTAAGAGTCTATGTCTTCTTTAGAAGAACTCCATGGTCAAAGGTCTTCCCATCTTCAAAGAACAAAATTCCCCATGTGAGTCTTCCATACTTGGAAAACATAAGAGAACTAGTTTTCCACAGTCATCCAATCAAGCCAAACAACATCTCAAACTAGTTCACACTGACCTATGTGGACCAATCAAAACAGATTCAATAAGTGGTAGCTTTTATTTTCTAATGTTTATTGATGATTTTAGCAGGAAAATATGGATCTATTTTCTCAGACATAAGTCTAAAACTTTTGCAAAATTCAAGGAATTCAAAGCAGAAGCTGAAAAACAGAGTGGAAAATATATAAAAGCACTTAGGTCCAATGGAGGAGGAGAATAAAACTCCAATGAATTTGCAAATTTCTACAAATCACAAGGCATTATCATGCAAACAACAACCAGGTATACTCCACAATAGAATGGAGTGGCTGAAAGGAAAAATTAGACAATAATGAATATGGCAAGAACACTTCTCAAAGAGAAAAGTTTGTCAAATATTTTTTGGGTTGAAGCGGTAGCATGCTGAGTTTATCTCTTGAATAGATCTCCAACCACAAGTCTAAAGATGAAAGTCCCTCAAGAAGCATGGAGTGGGACAAAGCTAAATGTTGCACATCTAAGGACATTCGGATGCATAGAATATGCTCACATACCTTCTGAATTAAGGAAGAAATTGGACGATAGAAGTGAGACATGTATCTTTACTGGATATAGTGAAACATATAAAGCCTATATGATTTACAATCCAATCTCCAAGAAACTAATTCTCAGTAGAGATGTAAAATTTCTGGAAAATCAATTCTGGAATGAATCAAAAAATCAGCAACTGGACAATCAAAATCAATTGCTGCCAAGTTCTGAAAACACAGAAAATTCAGGACAACAAATACCTCTACCTATTCTTCCAAGATGTAGGTACAAGGACGATTTGAAAATTCTCAGGATAACTTAACTTCAAGTAGAGACTCCTCCTCTGAAATTCAAAATAAGAGAACTCGAAGTTTGAAAGAAATCCATCAGCAGTTGGATGATTTTGAATAGCACAATCTTTTTGCATTAATGTCATGTCAACCTGCATCTTTTAAAGAAACAGTTAAGGAGCCACATTGGGTTCAAGCCATGAACCAAGAAATTGACTCCATTGAGAAGAAAAATACACGGGATCTTGTTGATTTGCCAAGTCACAAGAAAAGTATTGGTGTCAAGTGGGTTTACAAAACTAAACTCAATGAAAAAGGGCAGATCGAAAAACACAAGGCAAGACTTGTTGCCAAAGGATTCTCACAACAACCTGGTACTGATTATGGTGAAACTTTTTCTCCAGTAGAAAGGTTAGACATTGTCAGAACTCTATTGGCCATAGCAGCCCAACATAAATGGCAAGTATACTAGATGGATGTCAAGTCAGCCTTCCTAAATGGTTTCTTAGAAGAAGAAGTTTATGTCGATCAACCACCTGGATTTGAAGTCCAAGAGAAGCCAACCAAAGTATATCGGTTGAAGAAATCCTTGTATGGATTAAAGCAAGCTCCAAGAGCTTGGTAAAGCAGAATTGACACTTATCTGATCAAAAGTGGTTTTAGCAGAAGTCAAAATGAGCCAACTCTCTACACCAAAACTTATCAGCATGGTAAAATTTTGATTGTATGTTTATATGTTGATGACATGATATATACTGGAAATCTTGAGTTAACAAGTTTTAAACATGCCATGCAATCTGAGTTTGAGATGACGGATCTTGGCATAATGAAATATTTTTTGGGGATTGAGGTTGATCAATCAGCCAAAGGAATTTTAGTCTGTCAGAAAAAGTATGCAACAAACATCATCAAAAGATTTTGCATGGAAGAATGCAATCCAACAGAAACCCCTATACCCCTAGGCACAAAATTGAGAAAGAAATATGAAGGCCCTATAGTGGACCCTACCCTATACAAAATTTTAGTAGGCAGTTTGTTGTATCTTACAGCAACTAGGCCTGATATTATGTATGCAACTAGCCTTGTTTCCAGATTCATGGAATCCCCCAAAGATTCTCACTGGAAAATGGTGAAACGGATTCTGAGATATATTGCAGGATCTGTCAAGTTTGGCTTATGGTACACTAAATATGATAGTAATCAGCTTTTTGGTTACACAGATAGTGATTTTGCAGGCAACTTAGATGACAGGAAAAGCACCTCGGGACATGTTTTTCACCCGGGCACGAACCTGATCTCAAGGGCATCAAAGAAACAACCAATTGTGTCAACATATTTTGCAGAGGCAGAGTATGTTGTTGCTACTTCATCTTCCTGTCAAGCTGTGTGGCTAAGAAGAATATTGAAAGATATGTCACATACAGAAAATGATCCAACTCCTATCTTCTGTGACAATACTTCAGCAATTGCTCTATCCAAAAATCATGTGTTTCACAAGAAAAGAAAACACATTGACACTCGCTTTCACTTCATACGCGAGCTCGTCAATAATGGTGACATTGCACTCCAATTATGTGGTTCTCGAGATCAGCTTGCAGATATCTTCATAAAGCCACTAGGAAAATCTGTTTTTGATTTTTCAAAGACAATACTTGGGCATAATCAGTGATGATGTTTGTAACTATTGAGTTTAAGAGGAAGTGTTAAATATAATGTAACCTCAATAGGCTGACTGTACACTGCCAGCTGTCCTGGCCAGCTGTACTTTATTTTCTTGATTTGCTTGAGCCTATTTAGCTCAGCTATTTTTCTTTTGCACATCACTTCTTCATTAACTCTTATCATTGTACTTTCTCCTTACATTCTCAATATACTGAATACCATTTCTACTCTATTCTTTCTCTCTGCATTTCTTGCTTCACAATTTAACACATCCAGATGCAGACAAAAAGATAGAGCGCATATTTTTTGTGATGAAGAATTTCAGTGTGGCAGATGGTTGAAGCAGATAAGATCGACGGCGTAGAAACCACGTGCATCGAGATAGAGATGGAAAGATAGAGCGCAGACTTCTTGTGATGAAGAATTTCTGTGTGGTAGATGGGATAAGGGGATAAGACCGAGAGCTTAGATCCCACGTGCGTCGAGATGGAAAGATAGAGCACGACCATGAAATAGGTAGTGTTTTGGAAGGAGAAAAGATGTCCATGTGCATAACTATACAACGTTTAACAACAATATGCGACGTGTATCTATTTTTATTTATCTGTTTTTATTTATTTGGATATTTTTTTGGGTGTTTATTAATTTATTTTTTTTGGTTATTCAAGCACATAAATATGTTTGAAATTATTATTTGTTGTTGTTTAAAATTTATTTTTGAATATAAAAATGGATTCAGTATGTTGGAAAAAATTTGGGCACTCCGATTACATAGAAATAATCACTCAAATCTACATATCTAATAATTTATTATCAAATTTGAAGCAAATATCTGTGGAAAAAATTAAGGTGAATACATACTTTGGCGAAAACTAAAAGATTACATTGAATACAAATATTACATTATATTTTTGATTACATTATATTATAAAAAATAATGTCCGAGTTTGAGTGTATGTGTAATGGTTTAATAAGTTTGCATACATAAAATAAAAGTTAAAATAAATTTATATATTTAAATGATGTAAATTTTGACATTAATATTCTTTTGTAAATCAATGTCATAAGTTGTTTGAGTGGGAATGTATGTTTAATGGTTTATATAAGTTTGCATAAATAAATTTATATATTTAAATTAAGTTCAAGTTATGAAATTGACATGTTAATTCATTTTGTCAAAACAACGTTATAGGTGGTTGTATTAAAAGTATTTACAATTTAGTAGGTAATATTTTAAATTAAAATAAATATAAAAAATAAAGTGTTGGAAGTATATGTAATCTAATAAATAAAGTCTAAAAAAAAATATGAAGAACAAAGTCAAATTTAAATAATGTACATGGTTATAATTTTAATTTAGGTAATTAACTAAAAAACAAAAAAAAAGTATTTTTGTTGTATTTGAAATGAATGTAATTGAGTTTGTTATTGTAAATATATGCTACTTGTTGAGTGTTCAAATGTTTATAAAGGGGAGTTTAACATGTTGATGAGTGATGTAAGTGAAAAGGTATCTTAACAATGAATAGGAAGTGATATATCCTTATAAATGTATTTAGTTTTGTATAGACATCAATAATAAAGATTTTGCAAGTAAAAAAATGGAACTAAAATCTCAAAATTAAACCTCAACTATAAATAAAACCTAGAGACAATGGCATATTAAGATGAAGACATGAATAAATTGAAAACAAGTGTTCTATGTTTTGACCTTTTTCTTAGAAACATTTTTTTGTTATTTAAATTAAATTTTTAATTCATAAATAAAATGAGTATTTTTTTATTGTTTAAATTGAAATATTGAATGAATAAATGGAATCAAAAATTTTAAGCTAAAATATTGAAAACAAAAATTATAGAATATGAAAATAAAAACATAAATAAATTAAAAACAAAAATGAAACATAACCAACATAAATATAACAACAACAACAAAAAAAAAATACATTATTAACATTATTTCCTCTAATCAACATTAGAGGGGGAGTGTTTAAATATAATATTGTTCATAGCACCTCTCTAACATTGCATTAAATGAAGTACAAAGAATAACTAATCCACTGTATTTTCTATATGAGAAATCTATAAATACGACGTAATACAATGTCTTGTATTTGACTTTGTCTTCTGATGTAAATTTCAATCTGACATGAGGTGTCTTTTATTATGTGTTTTATTTGTATTCATAACTTTGTCTTGTGATGTAAACTTCAATATAATAATATAATATGAGGTGTTTTTTTCGTATGTATTTAATTTTTATTTTTATGAATAGAATAATAATAACTTTATTTGCTAATATAAATTTCAAATTTCAATATCATATGAGGTGTTTTTTATTATGTATTTAATTTTAATTTTTATCAATAAAATAATAATAATAATAAAGTGTTTTACAATTTAAACTTAATATTCATCCGTTTTCATAAAANATATATATATATATATATATATAATAGATTTAAAATAAATAAAATAAATGTAAATCCATCTTAAACTAAATGTTAAGAAATACAAAACTCAAATTCTAAAATGTAATTAATTACATTCAATTAAATGAATATATAAAGTTTTGGGAAGCTTATCCCTTTCACGACTGGAATTCCATCCATTTATTCGAGAAAGGGGAATGACTCCTTCCATTATGTTTGTGTGAGTGAGGTGAAAAAAACATTTATTCGAGAAACGGGAACGACTCCTTCCATTATGTATGTGTGAGTGAGGTGAAAAAAACATGGGAAATGAATAATTGATGGAAGATAATAGTAGAAGTAAAACCCATTGTATTTACGCTGGTTATAGTACAGTATAGTTTCAATTGGGAGAAAAATGAGTTTTATCACTAACTAACCTGTAAAAACGAATGTTAATCAATTTGTTCGGGTCTATTCAGTGAAATTGTTCTTCGATTTGTTTTTCCTGTCATGTATGTATCATGGATCATACATCTATCAGTCAACGTTAACCATTGCCTGAATGGACATTTTCTTAAATACAAGCATTTGTAAAAGATCTTTTTCCCAGCTCTCTTACCTGGAAGTAACCATTTCTTCCCACACTATCAACCTTCACATTACTTCCTTTCCCAAGCCTATGGCCAGCGGCCCTTTCACTTCGCTGAGCTTCCTCTAATAGCGTAGCAAACCTTCCATCCCCACAAATTTCAGATAATTCACTGAGACAATTCCCGCATCTTCAAAAAACGGTATCTATCCGTTCCAATCCATTGTCCTTTCAATTGGCGTCGTACATTCATGGGCGATACATGATCAATGCACAAATTGACACCTCAGTTCACATCAGGGTGAAACGTAGAGGAATGAATTAACAAGGACAAAAAATAATTTTTTTTGATGTTCAGATGAATCTTATTTTTGCAATATAAGCTTGCTTTAGTTTATTGATATTTTTTATATTTTCATTGTCTTGTAAAAAATTCTTAAAAAAAAAATCCTTTTAAAGGTTGGCACAGGTGTTTGTTGAGATTTTTGATATTTTGATTTTGTCCTCTGAAAAAAATTCTTGTAAATTATTTTCTTGTCAAGGTTGGCACAGGTTTGATCCACTTTGCAGTCTTACAGTACGGAGTAAAGCAGCGGCAAGGAATAAATGCAGATAAAATGAGGATTGAGGTCGAAGAAAAACAAAATGTGAAAAATATTACCAAAAAAGATAAGAGAATATATGGTAATAGTAACGTAACAGTAACTACTGCATGTTATAGTAAAAACATAAACTTAAACACTGACAAGTTTAGGAAATGGGTAAACAATATACACCCACTTCAGAGTAATCATAATTGAATTGTGTCCTCTAAAAATTTCTTATAACAAATTTTATTGTGAAGGTTGGCATGGGTGTGATCCACTTTGCAGTAGGGAATAGAGCATATTGCGAAAAGATTGAAGGGAGGATTTGATCCAATGCGGAGGTGCTCAAAGCAAACTTATGCTCTGATAACAATTTGAAGGGACGATCTGTTGGATCAACAATGCATGCAAACTACTCTGCACAACACAGTTTCAAATATTGTGCATCAAACAGGCTACGCACTAGAGTTGTCAAGACCAATGCGCAACACTACTTAGTTTGTTGGGCGTTGTGAATACACACTTAATGAACTGATTTATGAATGTGGAATAACACAGTGCTATGATTAGCACATAAATTGAGAAAATAACACTCTGCTATGATTAGCACATAAATTGAGAAATAAGACAGAACTTTGTCAATACACAAGAACCTGATATTGATTAATTCCAGCGTTGTGCACAAATACAAAATACAATGACACTCTAATGATTTCTAATGACTTGTTGTTGGTTCTCTCTACCTCTTTGCTTCTTCTCTACGCATCAACTGATTCTCTTCAGCCTTCTCGACTAACTAAGAGACTCATACTTATATAGAAACTAACTAAGACTTCCTACAGAAGCTAAGACCGACTTGACATTAAAGACTGTAATTAATTTGAATGACTCTTCAACCACATACCAGAGCTCGAGAAGATAGAAATCGTCTCCATTTATAACTTCCTTCTTGTCGACTAAATTTTGAGTAAATGTACAACTTTTCACTTACATACTCTCAGACTGACATTTTGGATGATTGAGAGACTATTGACAAAATGAATGACACACAAATTAGCGGAGACATGAAGATCTCACCACCTTGTAATTTACAATTTCCAACACTCCCCCATAATTATAAGTTGGTGGGATTACAAAAGAAGATTACATAAAAAAAAATGAATTTTCATTTTAGTGTCACTCATATGTTACTGCATGGACTCCAATTACTGCACAAATATTAAAATGTGTCTCTTGCTAAATCCTTTGCAAAAATATCTACGACTTGTTCTTTTGACCTACAAAATTCTAAACATATCTCTTTGTTATTCACCAATTCTCTGATGAAATGATACCTTGTATCAATGTGCTTGGTTTTGTTGTGAAAAACATGATTCTTTGATAACATGATAGCTGAATTGTTGTCACAAAAACCGATAGTTATTTCTTGTTGTTCCTGCAAAAAAAAATTTAACATCCTTCTCATCCATACTTCGTGACAAGATGCGCTTGTAGCTGCAACGTACTCTACTTATGTTGAATAAAATATCACTATGGGTTGATGTTAGAATATAAAGGATTGTGTGCTCGTTTTACCACGACGATACCCTCGTCTCCCAACCACAGGCTGAAGCCTCCCTCCGAGCACCTTAACCTTGACATGAGAATTCTTATAGAAGCAAACCCTAGGCTAGATAGAAAAACAAAGAGCAGTGCATCTCTCCCCAAGGATAGCGCATCACAAAAAGGCTGATCAGATAGTCCAAACCCTAGCTAAGAGATATCCAAGGCAAATACTGAAACTTGCTGCTGCTGCAGCTGCAGCTGCAACCCTCCTCCAAACCTGCGCACCAGCTACACCTGCAGTGCGCACCAACTGGGAAAACTGCAGTCCTGAGATGTGACAAATGAGAAACTGGCACCCTGTATTTATAGTAATCCTGCCAGTTAACTGGGGCCAACTTCTTCTTCTTGGTAGGTGTCTATTCAGTATATTATTATTAATTCTGGTCGACTTCTTCTCTTGGAGGCTAATAGCCTAATATAAATTATATTCTTGAGCTGACAAGGCTTCTAGGGTTATTATCCAATTCATTAGGGTTTATCTTGCTTCCCGGAGTCTTCTATTCTTGTCAGGTTCACATGTAGAGGTAAATACCTCCTGCAGCTACCATAATATTAACACTCCCTCCTAGCTAGAGAGGTATTTACAGGTAATGGACTTGAGCACAAAACATACCATTTACCCGGTAGCATCAATATAGACATCTAGACTATTTCATGACTAGATCATGAGAATTACCATTACTATCAGCTGCATCACCTTTCGTAACCATACTTCATCTGAGTAATATGATGTTGAATAAGTCACTCTCACCATAGAGTGATACAAGTGGAGTAAAAGCTCTGAACTGTTTTCCGTCTGAAAATCTTCGTTCATCATTCACCTGAATGATCATCATCTCCAATAAACTGCTGATAGTCTTCAAGGCAATTAGTGCAACAATAGAATGGTCTTGAGCAAAACAGACCATACAACTAGTAGCACCACGAGAACCTATCATTATTATCCGACTGGATAATCTCTTATGACAACTGGTACAATATCAATTTATAGAACACACCTGTGTCTATTCCTGTAGTACACAACTTCAATCCAGTGGTTAACTACCACATCAAGTAACACATAAGTACTTGATCAACAATAGTGAAACATATTCACCACGGTAGTTCTCATCTACTATCATATAGTCTTCATAACAAAAATCTGAGAGCATCTTACATAGAAACAATGTTATGATAAAAACTGTATCATCTAGGCCAACCTTTCACTCACGTCTATGAGATCTGAAAGAATGTCTGCCACCACAGTAGTCTTCATCTGCATAGAAACAATGTTATGATAAAAACTGAAACATCTGGGCCAATCTTTCACTCACGTCTGTGAGATCTGAAAGAGTGTCTGCCC
>ML791596.1:41544-77132 GCA_009831015.1 Picea engelmannii
AAGTGGTCTTTTATGGAATCCACTATGATACTCATGGCATTGATGTCAACGTCTTTGAATTTCTCCATAGCTGCAACATTCTGTGGTTCCTTCTCTTCTCCTTCTTTGAACTCTGGCTTCACGATCTTTCCTTTCACAATGTCAAACACTTTATTATTAGCAAGGATGAGGTCAATCCTTGTCTTCCATGCTCTGAAGTTGGAGGATCCTTCTAGCTTGTTCTCAGACTTCATAGAGTTCGTCATGGCTTGCTTGACTTGGTCAAACCCTAGATTTGACCAAAAATCCAAACTTCACGTCTTGGCCTTCTGAGTGTACCAGAATATGCGTTGGGCTATGGCGCACTGATCTATCCAGAGATGAGGTCAATCTCGTCACTTAAGGTGCCTCAACAAGAGGTTTAGGGTTTCTGCAACTGCTATTGTTGGTAACCCTAGCTGCAGTGCTTTTGGAAGCTGCTCCTGCTAGTAACCCTAGCGGGAGTTCCTCAATGAGCTCAATATCTAGCGGCTATGTTTCCTTCCAGCGTTTTAGGCTGACTGAAGGGGTGTGGGCCCATAACTTGTTAGAATATAAAGGATTGTGTGCTCGTTTTACCACGACGATACTCGCGTCTCCCAACCACAGGCCGAAACCTCCCTCCGAGCACCTTAACCTTGACTTGAGAATTCCTCCAGAAGCAAACCCTAGGCTAGATAGCCAAACAAAGAGTAGCGCATCTCTCCCCAAGGATAACGCATCGCAAAAAGGCTGATCAGATAGTCCAAACCCTAGCCAAGAGATATCCAAGGCAAATACTGAAACTTGCTACTGCTGCAGCTGCACCTGCAACCCTCCTCCAAACCTGCGCACCAGATACACCTGCAGTGCGCACCAACTGGGAAAATTGTGGTCCTAAGATGTGACAAATGAGAAACTGGTGCCCTGTATTTATAATAATCCTGCCAGTTAACTGGGGCCGACTTATTCTTTTGGGTAGGTGTCTGTTCAGTATATTATTATTAATTCTGGCCGACTTCTTCTCTTGGAGGCTAATAGCCTAATATAAATTATATTCTTGAGCCGACAAGGCTTCTAGGGTTATTAGCCAATTCATTAGGGTTTCTCTTGCTTCCCGGAGTCTTCTATTCTCGTCAGGTTCACACGTAGAGGTAAATACCTCCCGCAGATACCATAATATTAACAGTTGATTCCTTGATGCCCATGATACCATACCTGTTCCAAAATGAAATATGTACCGAGAGGTTTTTTTTTGTCATCTATGCTTCCTCCACAATCATTGTCAATGTATCGAGTGAGTCTGAAATCTTCTAAAGTGGAGTACTTAATGCCAAAATCTTTTGTTCCATTCGCATATCTCAGGATTCTCTTTCCTTCCTTACAATGTGATTCTTTTGGAGTTTCCATGAACCTTGAAATTAGGCTCACTCCATACATAATGTCAGGCCTTGTCGCTATTAGATACATAAGACTCCCTACCAATCTTTTAAACAATGTGGGATCCACTTTGGACCCTTTATGTTCCTTCCTTAGCTTCAATCCTGTTATGAGAGGTATTGGTGTTGGTTTTGAATTCACCATATTGAATCTTTTCAAGATTTCATACGCATACTTGGACTGTGAGATAAATATGAAAGCTTTGGACTGGTGCACTGCTATTCCCAAAAAATATCTCATAAGCCCCAAATCAGTCATTTTAAATTCATCCTCCATGACTGTCTTGAAATCTTCTATGCCAAAATAACTTGTAAATATAAAATAATCCACATATAAACAAACAATTAACACATTACCTTGTTCATTTGATTTTATGTACAGTGTTGGCTCATTTTCTCTTCTCTGGAATCCATTTTGTGTGAGATAGGAATCTATGCCACTGTATCAAGCTCCCAGAGCTTGTTTTAAACCATATAGTGTTTTCTTCAATCTGTATACTTTGTCTTCTTGTCCTAGAACCTCATAAACTTGTGGTTGTTCCACATATACTTATTCTTCTAAGTTTCCATTAAATAATGTTTACTTTACATCCATATGATAAACTTACCATTTGTATTGCACGGAAATAGCTAACACGGTTCTGACTGTATCCATGCGTGCCACTGGTGCAAATGTTTCATTGTAATTAATTCCAGGTTGTTGTGTAAAGCCTCTTACAACTAACCTTGCCTTGTACTTTTGTACATTTCCTTTTACATCTTGCTTGGTTTTATAAATCCACCTGACACTTACAATATCCTTGTCTTTAGGTACATCAACCAAATTCCATGTTTGATTGTTCTCTATGCATCTTATTTCTTCATCCATGGCTTGTGCCCATAAATCTTCTTTGACAACTTCTTCAAAGGTTATTGGATCATCTGTTTGTGAAAACAGAGAAAAAAATGAAAAATAATTTGTTGTGTCTTCATTATAGATGTCGCGCATACTTCTTGTACTTCTTGGTAAGAGACTCGCTAAAGTTGGATCTGGAGATGTAGAACTACTTGGACTGCTTGTTGTTGTTTTTTATGCTCTAGGTGAAGACTGTGCACCTACTGATCTTACTGGAGTAGTATGTGTGTTAATTTGCATCCCAATGTCAGGTGTGGACGGGACTGTACATTGACCTATGCATGGTGTTTGAAACACCTCATATTTTGTGTCATAATGCTCCATTGCATCAATAATTTTTTATGTCTTTTCTATGGTTCCATCCCATGCTTTGTTCTCCACGAACTTAACATCGCGGTTGATTATGACTTTTATTGAGACAGTGTCATACAACTTGTATCCCTTTTTATCTTTATAATACCCAACAAACATACATTTATGTCCTTTGTTGTCCAACTTCCTTCTCATTTCATTTGGTACATGTGTGTATGCGACGCAACCAAAAAAATTTAAGTGTGTTGCATTATGCTTTTAACCTATCTAGGCTTCCTGAGAAACTCTATTCTTCACACTCTTTTTCGGACATCTTTTCAAGATGTATACTGTAGTTTCCACTGCCTCAGCCCAATACTCATTTGAAAAATGATTGGCTATCAACATACTGTGCGCCATTTCCGTGATGATTTTGTTCTTTCTTTCTACGACCCCATTTTGTTGCGGTGTGTATCGCACGGTAAATTGCCTGTAGATGTCATGAACTTTTAAAAAGTTCTGAAATTCTCTTGAAATGTATTCTCCTCCTCTGTCTGTTCTTAGACGCTTGATGTAAAAACCACTTTGTTTCTCCACAATTGATTTAAATTGTTGAAAACAACCCACTGCGTCAGATTTATGCTTTAGGAAATAAATACATGTTTTTCTTGACAAGTCATCGTTGAATGTTAGAAAATAAGTATTGCCTCCTATATATGGAGTTTGCATTGGTCCACAAATGTTTGAGTGTACTATTTCCAATGGATCTTTTTCTCTGTAATACTTTCCAAATGGAAATGATTCTCTGTGGTGCTTGCGAAATATGCATCCTTCACATATCCTTTTTGGTTTCTCCACGAGTGATTTAAACTGCTGCAAACAACACAATGCATTAGATTTATGCTTTAGGAAATAAATCCATGTCTTTCTTGACAAATCATAGTTGAATGTTAGAAAATAAGTATTGCCTCCTATAGATGGAGTTTGCATTGGTCCACAAATGTCTGAGTGTACTATTTCCAGTGGAGATTTTACTCTGTAATACTTGCCAACTGGAAATGATTCTCTGTGGTGCTAGCAAAATATGCATTCCTTACATATTCTTTCTGGTTTTTCAATCAATGGTATGCCTTTTACCATATCCTTTTTGTGTAGAAACTTCATACCTCCAAAGTTCAAATGTCCAAATCTGAAATTCCATAACTAGGAATCATCTTGTATTTCAGATTGGAATGTTGCCTTCATCTCTGCATCATTTTCTGCTTTATTGATACTATGCGCACTATTTCCTTCATTAGAACTGTGCGCACTATTTTCTTCATTGGAACTGTGCGCACTTTCTGCTGTGAATGCAGTGTCTAACTGCTCACTTTTTCCTTTATCAATAGTTTGTGTTGTATTCTTCTTCTTGATTGGCTTTAATGTCAATGGGAACATCCTGTTGGGAATTTATCCATGATCACACAAAGATTATCTTACATGTATAATTTTTATCCTTTTTGTAACATTTGCCTTGTACTCATCAGATTATGCTTCAGACCAGAAACATAATATAAATTAGACATAAGTTTTTGTTCTCCTTGTCTAGTTAAAATATTATATTTCCTTTCCCGAAGATAGTGACTTGGATATATGTTCCAAGGGTAACCTTGGTTTGGGCTGCCTCATCCAAACTAGAAAAAAGTTATATGTTTCCTATCATGTAGTTATTGTATCCTCAATCTAAGAACCATAAGTCACATGTACTTGCTTGAGCAACATTGTTTTCAATGGGTGACACTATATTAGGCATTTCTACTGTGTTAGTCATAGCTACAATGCGTGCCATAAACATAGGGCAATTTTGGTTATTTGCGTTGTGTGACTAATCTTGAATTTGCTTGTTCTGATTATATTGTCTCTTTCTACACCCACATGCATAATGTCCATAGTTTTTACAGTAAATACATTGAATCTTTGATTTTTTAGTTCTTTGAAAAATTGACTCGTTGGTACTTGGGTTTTTACCTCTTCCACCAATATTTCTAAGATTTCTACTACATCCACTTCTGTCAGAACTTATTCCTCTAACTCGAGAGTTTTCTCTCCCCCTTATTCTTCCATGGCTTATAGATGACTACACGGAAAATAAATTCTCTAATGACATATTTGAACTATTCAACTTGTGTTCATGATTGATGAGGGAAGCTTGCAGATCATCTAGACTGAATCGACTCAAGTCTTCACTCTCTTCTAGAGTCACAACAAGGGTATCAATTTAGGAGGAATACTCTTAAGTACCTTCTTAACAACTTTTTTGTCTTCTATGGTTTCACCATGAGACTTAATCTTTTTTATCATTCCAATGACGTGGGTGTACAATGAATCTACTATGTTTGAATCTTTCATTGACATGGTTTCAAAATATCTTCTAAGAATCTGCAGTTTTGTAGTCTTTACTTTGTCCATACCCTGATGAGAGGTTTGTAATATGTCCCATGCTTCCTTGGCTTGCTTTGTTGATGTAACTCTTGGAAATATTCTCTCATGCATGGCTTGATGTATGTAAAACAATGCCTCTCCATTATTCTTTCTTTGATATTTCAAGATATCTTTCTCAAATTTTTTGAGGGCATTATATGCTCCTTGATCTACTAGTTCCACGTAGACATTCTCGATGCTTTCCCATACATATTTACCTCAGAACAAATCCTTCATGGTCAAGGACCACATCTCATAATTCTTTCCTGTAAAAGCGAGAGGTGGCAGGTTTGAGGTAGAAGCCATATTTTATTTTCAACATAGTTTATGCTCTGAAAAACTTATTATGATAGAGAATGATCTGATACCAATTTGAATGGAGGATCTCATCCACTATGTAGGTCCTCAAAAAAAACTTATGCTATGATACCAATTTGAAGGGAGGATTGATTGGATCAATAGTTCATGCAGAGTAATCTGCACAACACAGTTTCAAATACTGTGCACCAAATAGGTTATTCAATAGAGTTCTCAAGACCACTACGTAGTACGCATACTGCCCACTTTGTTGCGTGCTTTGAATACACACACTTAATGAAATGATTTATGAATTTGAAATAACACAATGCTATGCTTAGAACATAAACTCAGAAATTAGACAAAACTTTGTCAATACACAAGAACTTGATATTAATTAATTTTGGCGTTGTGCACAAATACAAAATACAATGACACAGATGAGCTTCGGCTCTAATGACTTCTTATTTCAACTCTTCAGTTTCTGTTGGTTCTCTTTATCTCTCTACTTCTTCTCTACACATCAATTGCTTCTCTTCAGCCTCCTCGACTAGCTAAGAGACTCAGACTTATATAAACATTGACTAAGACTTACTACATAAGCTAACACCGACTCGACATTAAAGATTGTGATTAATTCAAATGACTCTTCAACCACATACTAGAGCTCTAGAAGATAGAAATCGGCTCCATTTATAACTTCCTTCTTTCAGATTGAATTTTTAGTAAATGTGCGACTTTTCACTTACATACTATCAGACTTTCATTTTGGCACTCACAATATCACTAACAGACACATCGACAAATATGTGAAGATCTCATCGAATTGTAATTTACAATTTCCAACAAAGATAAGAGAATATATGGTAACAACAAATAGTGTGTATTCTCTTAAAAATGTGAAGTGAAACACTGAAAATTTTAGGAAATGGGTAAAGAATAGACACCCACTTCGGAGTAATTATTTTATGGTGTTAATAGGGATGAATTTCTAGGGCTGATTAAAAATTCAAGCTAATTGGATTGACGTTCAACAACACCCCAATATACTCTGTGATAAATAATAAGCATAGAACAATGATAAAGTATTAATGACAGTATACTCCTGGCATCGGGAAGATTCTATTCTCTAAGAGGCGAAGTCAAGATAGTGTATATGACTCTATATAATCATTACTCCAAAGGGTGTAAACAATGGCCATCTGTTTACTCATTTCCTAATGTTTTCCTTCTCTTTGATTACGTTTTTGCGAGAATATTGACAACTCCTATGCCAGTTTTGATGCATTTAAGGAAGAATGTGGACGATTTTTCGAATTTTTTTATCATATTTGAAGGGAAAATTGCCTCGTTATGGCAATGGAAAACACAAACACAGGAAATTTTCCCATTAAATTCCATCATTCTTGCCAAGGTGTGTAAACGATGGCCGTTTGTTTAACCATTTCCTAATGTTTTCCTTCTCTTTGATTACTTTTTCATGAGAATACACAATCATCTGTATTTTCCATTGTCAGATATCCTCTTATCTTCTTTGTATTTGTTTGTTAAATTTCTTTTCAGTTTTCAAACTGTTTTCTCATTAGCCCTAGAAATTTGTCCCTATTAATATGATATAATCAATTTCTAAACACACAATTTTCATCATGAACAAATCCCAGGAAGCCTAGTTTATATTTAATTTTGTTTGTCGATTTCATATTTCAATCTCCTTCTAAGACAAGTGTTTAGGAAATATTTTCTTTAGTATGGAGACTACACAAAATCCTACAAAATCGCGATCCAAAACAGCACAACACCAACGTGAAAAGACAATGACATGACATTCGAAGCCAATGGACAAACATTTTGAAACCTTAACAACAATTTAACCAACAAGTACGGAGAAGATAATATATGAAAACGACAAATAAAGATGATTGTGTATTCTCGTGAAAACGTAATCAGAGAGTATGAAAACAATAGGAAATGAATAAACAAGCAGTCATCGTTTACACCCTTTGGAGTAATGATTATATAGATTCATATGAATATTTGTATAAATATTAATTTCTAGGGTGTTTGAATAACCTTTTGAATGCACCTTGAAATATATGAGTGCTAAAATGGTGGTTTTTCTCGAAGATCTTCAATACTCTGTATTCTTCTTTTGAACATGGTTCAAATATATGATAAGGTGCATCTAAGATATATAAAAGTTGAAATGCGAACATTCAAATGAAAAATTTCGAAGGTTCATAACTTAAAATCCTTATATAATTTAATGTATATTATTATTATTGTGTTGGTTGTGGACAATTCTAGAACATTGTTTGAAATGGACTAGATAGAGTAGCTGAGTCAGTAGACGACACCCCAGATTTTTGGCAAACTCTTGTTAGTGAAATTTTATATACGTTGTAGGTGCTAAGATAGTGGAAAAAAACTTTGCAACCTGGTGAGCATGAACGAGTGAGCATTTTTTATAACATGCATGAGTTCATGATGTAATTGGCTGGGAAAACCTTAAAATGGAAAACCCCGACCTGCCACCAAAGATTCCAAGTCGTCTCCTTTTGGATAGATTAAAAAGGCCCGCGGTCGGTCTATTTACCAACACACTTATTGAGTTTGAGTAATGATTTGGATTTGGTGTCCAGACATGATCCTGATGTCGGTATTAGAGGTATGTATTTCAATGCAATTTCATGGCATTCTTATTTGTATATGAAAAAAATAACAATCAAAGTAACAAACACCTTCTACAATAGTAAAATTAAACTCACTCTCATTGAGAGTGCGCTTTCAACAATCAATTTTCTTAATATGCAACACCATTTGAACAACATGAAATGATTATAAAAGAGAAATCACAATCTACACATATTTATTGAGTCTTTTTTTATTATTGATGACTTCAACATTGATATTGGATCAAATACTCTTTGAAGAAAAACTCTTGCAAAGTGCATGGAAATATAGAAGTTGATGAAATAACATATAAACTTAGTCCCCAATAAAGAACTATAATAAATCATATTTGATCAAAGTGTTCATCGAACAATGTGAAATCAATGTTTCAAACTCATATTGGTCTAATCTGTTGGAGACATTTATATTTTTGGCATGCTAGTTCAATGGGAGTAACACTAGTTCAGTGGGAGTTAACTGACTGGTTCTATTTTAGTTTTTCTAATTTTATACCATCACTATTATGCATGCATTCCTAATTATAGGATGTCATTGCCTATATGAGTGAAGATCACTCACTCATTGATAACATCATAATATGCATTTTTTCTCATTCTTCATTGTGTATCTCTCTTCCTTTTATTGATAATTTTTGTTTGTGTATGTTTTAGCTATATTTCATGTGCAGGTTTCCATGAAACACTGACATGGTATCAAAGTTACGCTGCTTGGAGCAATCTAGACAAGCCAAAGAATAAGGAAAATAAAATTTTCGATGAGCTAAATCCGTGGTCATACCTTTCAGCAGTGATTTCTCCAAAAGTATGAACGTTTGAAGGAAACGTCTTGTGTGGGAAGTAAATCGATCCATTCTACAAATGGTTTTTCAACTGTTTGGCCAGATTCCTTATCGCTTTCTCAGAAAGTAATCCAAACGATAGCCTCCTGAAACTGATATGAATTCATGGTAGTGCCTTTCTACAGATATTTCTCCCAAAATATTAAGTTTTTGAGGAAACAAATCTCATGGGAAGTAAATCAACCCATTATACAAGTGGGTTTTCAACCATTTGGAGAGATTCCTTACCGTTTTCTTAGAAAGTAAGTCGGAAGATAGCCTCCTAAAACTGATACAAATCCATGGTCGTACCTTTCTACAATGATTTCTCCCAAAATATTAAGTTTTTGAGGAAACAAATCACGTGAGAAGTAAATCGACCCATTTTGCAAGTGGGTTTTCAATTGTTTGGCGATATTCCTCACTGTTTTCTCATAAAGTAAGTCAGAAGATCGTCTCCTAAAACTGATATGAATTTTCACTTAAAGTGCCCTTTCTATCGTGATTTCTTAATTTTTCACTTGCAGATTGAGAGTAAATTTTTAGGGGTTCTTAGAAACAGTGGGAGAGATGGATAGGACAACTATTACACAATCAAACTTGGTGGTAATCCTCACACCATACAATTATTTTGATTGGAAGCCCAAGGGAGAATTCCAACCCAGAAGGAAAGGACCATATAATTTGACGATGGCGATAGAAACATAACTTATATCAGCGATTGAGAAGATGAGATGGGCGAACCGTAAGGATGAGGCCACATGAATACTTCTTGAGTTACTCTCCACTGATTTATGGTTTCATGTTACTGCATGCAAGACTTCAAATGAGATCTGGACCACCCTAGATTCTGGAAGGACTCTTTGGAAACTAGGATGAGATGTGAGGTCATATGCTTGAGGTAGAGTTGATTACCTTAGACCCTAAAAGTTTTAATAATATACAAGATTTCTTTACTAAATTTAAATCTTTGATATTGAGTTTGGCTGAATGTGGTATTGAAAAGTCTACACAACAAAAACAACTTATTCTAACAATCTTGGCCAAGCTAGGACCATAATACAATGTATATGTCTCCAATTTCCATTCTGGTAGATGTCTTTTTGGAACAAATTGGAAAATGCCTATGATTTCTCAGTTCAATGAGTGTCTCACACAAGAGCAGACAAAACTCATACAGATGGGCCTCATGAAAGATCCCAGTGCACATGCACTCACCATGCATGATGGAAAATGGTCATCCAAACATAATAAGAAGGAGGGATATTCCAAACCTTTTAATGATTCTTCGGGTTCCAAAGACTCTTCGGATTCCAAGAAGAAGAAGAAGGGAAAGAAGTGCACTTACTGCAATAAACCAAATCATGAAGAATCCACATGCATGAAGAAATAGATCGATCTTATGGCACAAGCACTTCAGCAGAACAACCTTGGAAACTTCATTCTAGAGCGAGTCAAGAAGCAGAAGGAAGAATATCATGTTGCTAAGAAAGATAATCATCATGCTCTTGTTGCAATTAATTTCTCATCTGGTTCATGGATTATATATTCTGGTGCATCTCATCATATGGTAGTGAAAGATGAAGTTTTCTCTTCTTTGAGTCCATTCTCAAGACCCCCTATTCTCATGAGGGATGATACTCCAATAGCAGTAGGAGGATAAGGGAGAGTGGAGCTCCACAATGAAAGTTTTGAGAATGTTTTACATGTTCCAAATCTTTTTATGAATCTTCTCTCAGTTTATCAGATCACGCAGAAAGGTAAAAATGTTGAATTGACATTAGATTCAGTTTTAGTAATTGGCATGCATGACAATTCCATTATTTCAATTGGTGAGGTGGATCACAAGTCAACGTTGTATAAATTCACTAAGTTTTTTTATGATGATTCCTCTATTATACTTACATATAAGGAGAGTACTTTGCATCCACCTTCAGTGAAACATGCATATACTCTTGTGCTTCCATCAGTCTTGGACATCAGAGATGATTCTATACACTCACATTATGTACATGAAATAAGTAGGTAGTATAGCCAAATAAGAAGCCAGTATTGAAACTTCAGCAGATGCCCAAGAAGGTACAATTCACACTTCAGGTAAAAGGTATCCTTGTAGGGAATCCATTGGATTCAAGGAGGACTGAATCTCAACATGAGGATCCTTCGCATGTACTTTCATCTTTAGAACCTGTGATGCCCATGCATTGCTATATGGTTCAATCCACTGATCCGCAGAACTGCAATAAGGTTGTGGGAAATCCATTATGGAAATCAGCCATGAAGAAGGAGTATGACTCACTCCTAAATAATCAGACTTCGTATATGTTTCCACTTCCATCAAAAAGGAATATTTTCAGGTGCAAATGGGTCAACAGGATCAAGAGGTACAAGGATAGATAGGTTGCCAAAGGACTTCATCAGATCCATAAAGATTTCTACATCTTCACGAAGACTTTCAGCGAGCAGAAGTTTCGGACTTTGTGGGATCGTCTTGTAGTGAAGAACACAATTGCCCAACAACTTTCATTTTCTTCTTTTGATACATTATCTTTTGAGGAGGGGTTTTGTTCCCATGTGGTTTTCCCTCTTTCCTCATTTTTTCAGTATTTATTAGTTGCATTGTACATGAGTACCTAATATGGCCTAGTAGTCGGGACTCATTTTTTACTCCATAGTGATGTTTAGGGGGGCTGTTGGAGTAATTTCTATTTTCGGCACACTAGTTCAGTGGGAGTTAACTGACTAGTTCTATTTTAGACTTTTTAATCTTATACCATGACTATTATGCACACATTCCTAATTTTAGGATGTCATTGCCTATATGAGTGAAGATCACTCACTCATTGCTAACATCATAATATGCATCGATTCTCATTCTTCATTGTGTATCTCTCTTATTTTCTTGATAAGCTTTGTTTGTGTATGCTTTAGCTAGATCTTCTGTGCAGATTTCCATGAAACACTGACGTAATCATGACATATTTTATGCTTTTCTACACGTATCTTGTAACTAAACATCGAATTATGCATATTAATAAAATCATGACATATTTAAGCGTTACTAGACCTCTTTTCTACTTCGAACATCCCAAGAAAGTGAATACACTTTCCATTCTATTTTTACTTTTTATTTTTTATTGTGTGAATAAACTTTCCTTTCCATTCCATTTTTTATTGTCTTTAGCCTATGATGTTTTTATACATTCACAATCTTAATATATAATAATATGGTTTGAATCACCTAAAATTGATGTTTTTATGCACTTACATTTTGAATGGATACTAATTATTAAATTGCAATATGATTTCTTAAGAATGCAATATGTTTGTGTGTTTGTATTTTTGTATTGTGCGTTTCTATTACCTACAACATGCAAAGAAGACATGAACACCACCACACAAAAGAAACAATGCCACAAAAAGAAAAAAAGTAGACACTCTTTATAGAAATGTTTTTCAACTTTCTTAGCAATACATCATGTTAATTCACATGGACTAAATGTTCAAAATATTCTTCAACTTGCTTAGCAAAGAATCATATTCATTCAAAGGAATAAATGTTGCAAATATTCTTCATTATGCTTAGCAAAGCATCATGCTAATTCACATGGATTAAATGTTGTCAATATTCTTCAACTTGTTTAGAAAATAATCATACTCATTCACATGGACTAAATGTTGATTAAGAGGCAAAAACACATTGATTGCAACCCCATAAATTTTCAAGACTTGAAAATATTGAAATTAGGGACAGTCTTCCATGGTGATAATATTATGTCATATCAAACAACTATTGACAGAGAACATAGCATAAAATTATGTTGTATCAAAACAACTATCGATTGAGCACATAGCATACACTTGTTACATATTGATTTGGTCCATCCAAAAGGAGAAATGACAATTACATTAAATGTGCCAACCAACATAATCACACAAAATCAAACAAAACGTATTCCTGGTCAAGGCACATGCATCGCATATTTCAAAACATTATGATCCCATAGATTGTAAGAGTGTATCGGTCTTGCATGATGCAAAAATATTATAAACAATTCCACCCTTCTAGTCTAAATGTTCTATGTTTTATTTTTTTTTACCTAAAATTCCACTAGAAATTGCTAGATTTGCATATTCGAGCTGTCAAGTCTGTATAATCTGAGTGCCCCAAGGATTTTTCAGCAAGCAAAATCCATTTATGCAGTGATAAATGAAATTTAAACAACATAAAATTAGATTTTGCCTAAATTTATATCACCTAATTACGACAACAAATGCCAAAATGTAGAACATTTAGACAATGTCATTCCAACCATTTGCAAAGAATATAGATTTGTACCAACTACAACAATAAGGCAACTTACAACAAACAAATGTACATTTTCAATTGGCACCATTCTTGCACTTGTAGCTCATATACAAGGCATCTAAGCTCATAATATGCATTGAAATCTTCAATTGAAAAAATAAACATTTATAACCACTTTGAAGGCATAACCAATAGTGAACTAATTAATCACCTTGACTACAAAGGCAATTTGACTAAATATAAAGTTGATTAAATTAATTTGAAAACAACACACTATGTAACAAAATTACACTACAATGAGAACTAATTTGACTCAATATGAAGTTGATTTAATTAATTGAATTTGATAACAACACACTATGTAACAAAATTACACTACAATGTGAACTAGGTTAAAGGCATGCTAACTATAACAAATATGCATGCAATTCATTTGTACCAATTTGAAACATGTACGATTTTCCAATAAAATCATTGAGTGAATTTGATGGTCATAAACCTGAATCTTCCGAATGTGAGTTCCACTTACAACATACGTATGTTATTCCCTTAGCTACATTAGGAGAACAACACACATTTAAAAAAAATACTTGCTAATGACATTTTGTTTAAAAAACTGACATTTTGTTTAATGTTAATGAATATGACATAGGAGAAACACTTGGAGGACAAGCCTAATATTATTTATAATTTACGTGACTTCCATATACAAGACATGTTTACACTAGATCATGCCAATAACATTTTTGAGAAGAAAGGAGCTACTATTTACCGTAGAAAGAAAAGGGCAACTTAGCTTTTGTTGCCATTGTAGCGACGATTGAAATATGGAATTATTACTATTTACCGTAGAAAGAAAAGGGCAACTTAGCTTTTGTTGCCATTGTAGCGACGATTGAAATATGGAATTATTATGACAATGTTATTTATTTCATATATGAAACATTTATGATGTGGAATATTGTAAATATGAAATATTTAACATATCAAGATTTTTTTAAAGAAATTTAACATTCGTTTTGGATTTCAGTGAGATGCCCTTGCACTAATAGATGATGAAATTAAACAATGTTGTCTTTACTTCTCATAAACAAGCAGTCGTGTCTTTACTTCTCTACTCTATTCTAATCACAACACAGAGGGAGGTTAAACTGTTTATATCATTGACTCTCGACCACCATCGAGTTTTTTATTAAAATCTTTTAATATTTTAAATTCACTGTTTCAATAAATAAAACTAGCATCTTTTTTTAATCCTCTATGTTTTTTAAAATTTTGCATACATAAAATAAATTACCTCGTGAAAAAAAGTAGAGGTAAAATTAAAAAATATGGATCCTACTATGATGAACCAAATTGATCATTTGTTTTTTGTTTTCACTGGAGGTGTACTACATATTGTATATTCACTTTATTTACGACATAATGGAGTTGTTTAAGAAAAGGAAATTGAATTTGTCTTATTAAGGTGATAGTTGGTGCAAGGATAATCACCATAGGTCACCCATAGCCAGTGTGCCAAACAAGTTGATACTAGCTAAGCGATACAATACTCTCGTTATTGTAAGGCCAAGATTCATTTATAACCACTTTGATTCAAGGTGATTAGCCAAAAATGGGATAACAAGAAGCCTTTGTGTGCCTTTGTATATAAGAGGTGATTTAGGGAGGTCATTGTAACAATTTACATAGTTGATAAAGTGTTAACCATCCACTTTATTCATACGCTCTCTCTTGGCTAAGAGATAGCGTATGAAGAAAAACCAAGAGTAGGAGAATTAGTCTTGTCTTAGTCCATGAATTCCAACTTGTGCATGGATTAAGACAACATCAGGAGAATTAGTCTAACACAAAGAAAACCCAAGAGAAGGAGAATTAGTCTAACATGAAGAAAAGCCAAGAGAAGGAGAATTAGTCTAACATGACAAAGACCTCTCTATCGTGCAAGATTCATGCTCACTGGTCAGATCTGGTGATCTCCAAGGGTTGTATAGCCTCTAATGAAAACACCCTATGATGCTTTCACAACCTCCTGGTCTAGGATTGAACCTCTCCTACACGGGATTTGGATTGGACCTCTCGGGATCTAACACAGACCCCTTGGTATTCTTTGTCTCGCCACGGTCCCTTTCAATTCTACATGCGCGAATTTTCAAATCCATGAGGGTCCCTTTCAACTGCAAATGGGATTGTCTATGTGACCACAGGTATGACCATTTCCTTAATGAAAATGATCTATTGGATTTTCCTCGTCGACATTTCTTTTAACACTCTCTTCTTGCTACTCCAAATCGTAACAGGTGAAATCTGGTCATGAAGCAACTTAACCAACACTTGCGGGTATTATCTCATCCTTCCACTTGACCTGACCTTCCAATGGTTATATTTTATTTGTCTGCGATCATATGACTATCGGAGTTTTCTTTGGCCTTGGGGATCAATAGTGATCGCTCAATCTGGAATCTCCCTGATCGATGGTCCTTGCTATTCGAGACACTAAAAACTCCCAAATGCTCTACTCCTTCGATTAATGACTAAGATGGCTTCTGGTACTCCCTGACTGATGGCCAAGATTTGATCTCTCGACAACCACTTAACACTTTGACTAATGAAAGTGATTAAATATAGCATTCCCCAAATCATTGGTTCTCGAAGTTAGGGGTTGTATAATCCAACGACATTTCAATACCCCGAATGACCCACATCGATGGACGACTAGGATTGAGCTACAATGATGAACGACTATTGGAGATTCAGAGCCTTAAAACCTCCACGATGGCTCACACCCTGAATGAACTATCCTGATCTACGGTTGTGATAAATTCGACCTCATGCAAACTGATCTCGACCGTTCATTCCTTCTTTTGAGGATTTCTACAATCCTTGAACTCCCAACTTGAAACTACTGAGATGTTTTTTCTCTTGAGCTTCGTTCACTTTGATGAGGTGAACTCCTAAGCACACTTTTTCTTCCCTCCTACTCTTTTGACCCTCAAAACTTCATGGGCCTACGCACACTTGCACAAACTCTCTTGATATTGCGACTTTGAAAAGTCACCTATGCACTCCTTGTGCTTTCTCTGTGCAGAATTTCATTGTCTCTCCTGAGATTGGGACTTTGAAAAGTCATATGTGCGCTCCTTATGCTTGCTCTATGCAAAATTTCACTCTCTCACTTGAGCTCGGGACTTTGAAAAGTCACCTGCGCACTCCTTGCGCTTGCTTTGTGCATAATTTCACTATCTCTCCTGAGATTAGGACTTTGAAAATTCACCTGCACACTCCTTGTGCTTCCTCTGTGTAGAATTTCATTGTCTCTCCTAAGCTTATAAACCCATAAAGGGGGATGGCCTCTACACACCTTCCGTTGGCACTATGCACTACTTGCACAAATATTACCAGAAGAGAAATAATTGAAACATATACATAATCATAAACTCATTCATTAAAAAAACATCATTCACACACATAGATGCAGAATACAATAACAAAAGTTCTATTTTATTACTCAAAGAACAGAAAATAGATTTATAGTCTCTCACGAAACTCAAGAGTATTCTCGTTCATTCCAACAACAACTTTCAACAAAAACTTCAACAACTTTCAACAATGTCTTTTAGCATAGATTACATTGATTTATACATGAAGAGGCTTCTTGATCCTTCCCTCTAGACTAATCTAGTGCTTTCATATCTCAATAAAGACAACCATATCACCAGTTTATTGCAGTAAATGCTCATTTACAATTATATATGAGTTGATACTCAAAATATGTACAGTCCTACAGACATTAAAGACAATTACACTTTTTGGATTACATACAATGGCTCTATTCTTTTGATCTCAAGGGATCTTTAATTACAAAGGGTTCGAAAATTAAAAAATTTCACCTCCTTTGGATCCAAACCAATTAATGCACGTTGCGTTGTGAGATGAGTCACCTTCCACCACGCCTCATTAATTGATGACGATAATGCTCCTACATCATACTCCCCTGGACAAAATATTCATGGATTCCTATCTATGAGCTCCTCAACTCCCTTTCCATTCTTATGAATGTATGCTTCAGTCAAGCAACTGGGATATTCTACTCAAAAATCATTCCATTTAACCAAGTATTCATAATAAACCTTCATCCTAGTTGTTTTAGTAGTACTCTTCTCTAGAATCTTCTCGATCTGAATCTTCTCTGCTATGGGCATCTGTTGCATCCACTATATTTTCTCTTGGTCATTTTCTTCTCCTTCGCCATAACCTATGTAAGGGTATAAGTCTACTATATTAATTATTGGAAATATTCCAATGACCTTTGGTAGATCAATCTCATAATCATTTGCAACAAATTATCTAAGGATTTTGCAAGGCCATATCTTTTTCAACTTTAGTTATTATATTTCCCTCATGGGAATATTTATTTTCTCAGATGTGATAAGACTTGGTCTCCAAATTCGAATCTTACCTCTTTCCTTTTCTGGTCTACTCTATCCTTTTATTTCTAGTTTTTATTCTGTGGCTGGCCCTTGATTTTTTCATGCGACTTCTACATTTTTTGCAGCGAAGTCTTCTGCTTCTGCACTCCTAAATTCAACTTCTCCCAAATATATCAATTCAAAAATTCCTCTAGGGTGCATTCAATATACTATATGGAATGGGATCTTACCTATACTCTTTTTTGGTGAGTCATTATATGCAAATTCTGCTTGAGGCAGAACTTGATCCCACTCACTATGATGTTCATTCAACAAGTTCCCTAAGATTCTATTCACTACCTCATTCTGTCCATCTATATGAGGGTGATGTGTTGAACTGAAAGAAAAATTTGTTCCCGGTTTCTTCCATAAAGTCCTCAAAAAGTGTCCCCCAAATTTTTTGTCTCTATCTGAGACTATACTCCTAGGAAACCCATGCAATCTCACAATCTCCTTAAAAAACAATTTTTTTATGTGAGTTGCATCACTTGTATTTTGATAGGGTATAAAATGTTTCATCTTTGAAAATATGTCAACTACCATGAAAATTGAATCATTTCCCCTCTAGGTTCTTGGTAATCCCAGAAAAAAATCCATACTTATAGCATCCCATGGCCTGTTTGGAATAGGAAATGGTCGGTATAACCCTGTGTTTCTTTCCTTTGGCATACTATAAAATTCTACATTTGTCCACAAACTTCTTCACATCAGACCTCATGCCTAGCTAATAATATTAAGAACTCAACTGTGCATATATTTTATCATGGCTAAAATGTCCCTCCAATCATCCATTTTTCTTCTCTTTCAACAAATTGTCCCTCATTGAACATTTAGGAAGACATAAATGAGTCCCTTTGAATAGTAAGACTTCTTGGATCAGGTACTCCATCCATGGGATTTTATCCCTCATCAAAGGATTTTCACAAGCTTCATAAGCCTCCTTGAAATACAGGTCTCCTATGTACATTTCCTTGAGGTGTTCAAACCACAAAGTCTCCACTTGGAATTCCTAAAAGATCAAACATCTCATGCTCAAAGCATTTGCAACTTTGTTAGCACTCCCACTAATATGTATAATGACAAAAGTAAAATTTTTCATGAATTCTACCCATTTTGCATGTCTATGATTCATATTTTATTGTATGGTTATAAACTGCAAAGCATGATTATTAGTATACAAAATAAACTCTTTTGGTATACGATTGTGCATCCACTTTTTCAAAGCTTAAATTATAGCATAAAATTATTTATCATAATTCAAATATTTATTCTTACCATCATTCAACTTTTGAATGAAATAAGCAACATGTTTGTCATCCTGACTTAGAACTACATCGATGGCCACACCACTCAAATCACATTTGACTTAGAAAGTATTCCTAAAATATGGAAGAATCAAGATGGGTTTTTATGTTATCTTCTCCTTTAACAGTCTAAATCATTTCTCGGTTTGTTTTTTCCAGTAAAACAATCTATGCTCTTTCTTTATAGTACGCAGTATGGGTTCACATATACTGCTGAAATTCCTGATGAAATTTATGTAAAAACTTGCTAGCCCATGAAAAATTCTCACCTCAAACACACTCCTTGGAGAAGGCCACTACTTTATAGCCATCACCTTCTCTGGATCCATCTTCAATTCATTTCAAGAGATCACAAATACAAAATACACAAGTTTTGTCTTCATAAAAGAACACTTCTTTAAATTTACTAACATATTTTCTTACTACAATCTCCTCAACACCATCCTGAAGTGTCTCAAATGATTCTCCTTAGTCTTACTGTAAACTAGGATATCATCCAAATAAACAATTACAAATTGTCCAATGAAATCCTTGAGCACTTCATCCATTAATCTCATAAATGTACTTGGAGCATTGGTTAATCCAAATGACATAACAAGCCACTCATACAACCCTTCATTTGTTTTGAATGTTTTTTTTCATTAATATCCTTCTCTCATCCTTATGTGATCATAACCACTTTTCAAGTCTATCTTGGAAAAATAACTGGCTCCACTCAAATAATCCATGAAATCATCCATTCTGGGTAAAGAAAATCTATACCAGGTGGTTATCTTGTTGACAACTCTAGAATCTTTGTACATTCTCCAACCTCCATCCTTCTTTGACTCAACACAATTGGTACTGCACATGGAGTCAGACTTTCTTTGATCAATCCTTTGTCTAACAACTCTTGGAATTGCTCCTTGAACTCTTCATTCTCTTGAGGGTTCAACCTATATGTTTCTTTGTTTGGAAAACTTGCACCTGAAATAAGGTCAATGTGATGAATAATACTCCTAATGGGAGGTAAAGTATGAGGAAAATTATCCACTACAATGTCAACAAATTCATCCAATAATTCATTAATTTCAACAGGAAAATCATTCATCGAAGTATTTGTAAGGATATCTCTCAACTTACCTATAACAGTAAGCTGCATCTCCTGACCTTTATTAACTTCTTTCAAAAGCTCCTTCCCACTCATGAGAAGTATACTCAGACTAGCCTCCTCTTTGACTCCCTTATTCTCTAGTGGCAGCAAGATATGTCTACACCCATTCTTCTCAAGGGTATAAGTATTCTTTCTCCCATCATGTATGACATTTTTGTCATATTTCCATGGCCTCCCCAACAAAACATGACAAACATCCATAGGTATGACATCACATAAAAATTCATCCTTATAACTACCAATATTGAATTCAACTTCACATTATCTACTTACCATGAATTAATGTCCCTTTTGCAGCCAATACACCCTATACATACTCGGATGTGTTTTCATATCCAAGTTTAGATTTTAGATCATTTATGTGGACACAAATTATCAGTAGTCCCATTGTTTATGATCACCTTTCATACTCTATCTCTTGACTTGCAAGCAATTCTGAACAAACATTTTCTTTGTATTGGCTCTTGCACCTCTTTTTCTGGATTCACGAGGAATTTTCTCATCATGAGCGATCTCTCCTCTTCTGCAACCTCTACTTTCTCCTTTGTCCCTACAACCTTCTGTTGAGCCTCGACAACATGCGCTCCTTTGAAACCTGCAGTTTTGTTTTAGGAAATTCCCAATACATGTGTCTTATCTTTCCACAAGCATAACACTTAACTTATCCTCATATTCCTCTTCCTCTACCTCTTAGAAAATGTCTCCTTCCTCTAGATTCTCCTCCTCTAGAACCTCCTCCTCTAACTATCTGGTTTCTAGAGCTACTAGCTTCTTCTCTTATCTTCTGGAACTTTTCTCTGGTGGTTTCTCTTAATATGTTAGGATTCTTTCCCTTGTTCTTTTGACTCTACTTTCTTGCAATTTTTTCTTCTTCCTTCAGGGATACATGATAAGAATCTTCTACAATCGTCATTGTCATCATGCTAATTTCATCCTATATTTCATACCTCAATCCATTAATATACCTAGAAACTTTCTCTTCATCATTTTCCTTATGTCCTGCTCTTATATTCAACTTATACAATTATTCAGTATATTCCTTCACTGGAAAACCTTTTTGTCTTAGGTTTTGTAATATTTTGAACAAATTCAACTGATAATCCTTAGGTATGGATTTATCCTTAAGCTTCACTACCATTTTATCCCAATTTTTAATCTTGGAGTTACCTTTTCTTCTTCTATCAGCCTGCAAGCCGTCCCACCATAAAGTTGTGTCCCTTCAATCTAGTTAGAGCATGTTTTAATTTATTATCATCATCAATAACCTCATAATCAAAGTACTTGTCAAAAGCACTTATCCAGTCAAGAAATTCTTCTACATTCACATTACCTTCATACATCGAGACTTCCATCTTCGCTCTAGTTCCTAGCTTGACAACAACTCTCAGTAATCGTTCCTCTTCTCCTTATTCTCCTACAACTTCCTCTTCTTCTGGAATTTCACTTTTAGCATCACTAACATCACCTATCTTTGGTGTTATTCTTTGCATTACATCCATGGCATCCAACCTTTCTCAAACTTATATCATTTCTTCCTCCATTGCTATGTTGGATACAGGTCTCTCCCTATGTCTCCTTGATGACATGACTACCAATGTTTCTTCTCACAGAGTTTTTTTTCCCTACTCTGATACCACCTGATGTAAATGCCTTGTGACACTCGCGTGACCTCTCGGTCTTAGATCAAACTTTTCATACATAGGAGCCGCATTGTCCCTCTTGGGATCACACACAGACCCCTTGGTCTCCTTTGTCTCACCACAGGCCCTTTCAACTCTACATGCACAAACTTTCAAATCCATGAGGGTCCCTTTCAACTGTAGAAAGAACTATCCACATGACCGCGGGTATGACTATGTACTTAATGAAAAGGTGCGATCGAATATTCCTCATCATCTCTTCCTTTAAAACTCACTTCTTCTGATTGTGAATCGTAACCAGTGAAATTTGGTCACAAGGCATCTTAACTGACAATTGTGGGTGTTATCCCATCCTTCCACTTGATCTGACCTTCCAACGATCATATTTTCTTCATCTGTGATCGTACGACTATCGAATTTTTCTTTGGCCTTGAGGATCAATGATCTTTTCTCAATATGGAATCTCCCAAATTGAAGGTCCTCATTGTTCGAGACGCTAAAAAATCCCACATGCTCTTCTCCTTCGATTAACGACCAAAATGGGTTATGGTACTCCTTGAATGACAGCCAAGATTTGTTCTCTTGAAAACCACTCTATGCTACGAACGACGGATATGATTAAATATGGTAATCACCATATCAATGGTTCTCGGAGTTTGGAGTCATATAACCCAACGATGTTTTAATACCTCGAATGACCCACACCAATGGATGGTTAAGTTTGATATACCATGATCAACGACTCTTAGGGATTTGTAGCCTTAAAACCTCCACGATGAATCACACCCCAAATGAACTATCTCGATGTATGACTGTGATCAATTCGACCTAATGGAACCTGATCTTGACTGGTCATTCCTTATTTCGAGGATTTCTCAATTATTTGAACTCCCAACTTGGAACTTGTGAGAGGCTTTCTCTCCAGAGTTTCGTTCACTTTGATGAAGTGAAATCCTACTCACACTTTCCCTTCTCTCTTGATCTTTTAACCCTTAAAAATTTATGGGTGTTCAATCACTTGTTCAAACTCTCCTAAGCTTGGGACTTTGAAAAGTCACCTACGCACTCTCTATGCTTACTCTGTGTAGAATCACATTGTCTCTCCTAAGATTTGGACTTTTAAAAGTCACATGCACACTCTTTGCACTTGGTCTCTGTAGAATTGCACTATCTCTCCTAAGCTTGGTACTTTGAAAATTCACCTCCGCGCTCCCTGCGCTTGCTCTGTGAAAAATTGCATTAGCTCTCCTGAGCTTGGGAGTTTGAAAAGTCACTTGCGCACTCCTTTCACTTTCTCAGTGAAAAATTCCATTTTCTTGTTGACGCTTGAATTCATCAAGACCAAAACGGAAACCTCATGAGGACATTAGTCCCCCTTCGTTTTTAGAGAAGTGGTACTCCTCTTGGACTAAAAGATATATTTATGATATCTGGGATTAGGAGAGTGTTATGCAGTAAACCCTAAATCTTTATTTCTTGAGATTATGAAATAAAATGGTTCTTCACTAACCTGAATACAATATTTTTGTGAAACAAAAGAAAAGATTGAAGGAGGGATTCAACATTAGAATTAAATTGTGATCAACATCACACACAATCTTCTTGACAATATATAAATACATCTATATCTTCTTCATAGGAGAGAATGATTTGAGCATCTCAATTAATTTTAACAAAGTACTGCAATCAATTTCAAACGAGAATTTGATAGGTCAACCTCAAATACTTTATATTATGAAAACAGGGTTACAAAGCACAGTCGAGATCAACCTCGAAGCAATTCTTTGTGGAGTTTTATTTATGAAAGGTGTTCGTCATTACAAAATATTTGACAGCCATATAGGTGGTTGCAAATACTCCATGATTATATAATAAAATATATTATAATAACATAAGAGGAACACTCAACAACTTAGCCTTGTGCCCAACTCTGAGACTCGAGCATAAAACTATGAGAAGTGGTGTAGAAGAATATATAGATAAAAAAAATGGAGAATATGGACACTTATTTCTTTTGATAAGAATCTTGATTGCATATCCATGGTTGTACCTTCTTCTTCCTCTGATCTTCTTCCCTTCCCCTTTCACAATACTAATTTTTGGACCTCTTGATGAATCCTCTCATATCTTTTTAAGAAGAGATGTTCCAACTACCTGAGAAGTTAGGGTTTTCTTCTTGAAACATTCCCTTTAATTAATGCCTCATTAATTCCTCATGAATGAATTCACATCATTAATACAATTACATTGAAACTCAGTCCCTCTCCCCTTTTAATAATTTTTTTTAATTAAACTTTTATTTTTTTAAATTTAATTAATTATCCATTAAAAGAAGATGATTGTAATTTAATTTTATGGAAGAGAAAACCAAATTTTGATCCCTTTAAAACATTTATGATGGTCTCTTCATTGTCTCATATTTCCAATGATATAAAATTGTCCCAAATCCGTCACTCGGATCTTACAATATGAGCTCATGAAGTTGGGTTGTCACGCAGGCCCATTAAAAATGCGATTGACTAATATTTTAGTTTATGAGAAAAATATATCAACTTTAAGCACTTGAAACCTGTACCACCATCTTCTACGCTGAAATTAATTTCCAATAGTATAACGTTTGTGTGATTCTGACACCCAGAGATCACGTTGTGGCCTCCGCAAATCAACACTCATCCATCGTTGATCAAAATTGATGGGAAACTGTGGGCCCTTGGATGAATTTTGTGCTTCCCTTCATAAAATTTAACTTTTTGGTTTGAAAGTCTATCCCACATGCATTGGGATATTATATTCTTTAATATATATAAAACTAAGTGTTTGATATACTTAGCAAGAAACCTAGGAAGAGAAGGAACTATGGAGCTTGGAGGATTTCGACCCTTGGAAAATTGTTGAACATAATAATAATTTTGTATGCCTAGTCAACCACAAATATTCCCAGTTAGAAATGATGACTCACCCAACAAAATGTTGCCACATTTCATCACTCAGTAGGCCAACAATCTTCCCATAAGAATCTGCCATATGTCATCCAATAAAATCATTCCATGTGTCACTTTTCGGATGCTTCCATGTGTCTTCATTATTTAGTTTCCATGTGGCATCATTCATTAATTCATTATTTAGTTGCCATGTGGCACCATCCATTAACTCGCATGTGGATGTATCTCATTGGTTAATAAATTGTCATGTGTCACTTGGAGATGTTACTCATAGAACTTAGGATAGGAAAAATATTATTAAAATAATATGGTGGGTTTGTGGGTTTATGTGAATGCAGAGGTAGGTGAGGAAGTCACCCACAGTGATACATAGTAAGAAATGAGTGTGAAAAATTCTAAATGTGGGTGAAGTGGAGAGGAGAGGTAAATAGTAGTAAAAATAGATTGTAAAATATTCTAAGTCTTGAGAATAGGTCACTCATATAACATGAAATAAACATCACCAACCCATGAACCCCTGAACCTACGGTAACTCATATATTTGGCTAAGTGTTGGAGAAGTTACATAGTAAAGAGTAGTAAAAAGAGTTGGGTGCATTATGAAGGTTACAGAAGTCAAAGTTCATTGTGAGGGTAGTGGAGATAGCACATACTCTTAAGAAATATCACCAACTAGCGAACTCGCGATAAGCCATAGTAAATAAAACTAATTCTGCAAAGTATATAATGGGTCACATGAAATATGGAAAGACATATGGAAAATATGAAAAATGAAAAGAAATATATGGGAAATAAAGGAATTACGTGAAATTTGGAAAAAGAAAAAGGGAAAAGGAAAGAAATAAAAAATGGGATAAAGAAATATGAAAAGAAAAATAAAAAGAAATGGGAAAATAAAGGAAAAGGGAAATGTATGTGAACCTGGAAAGGAATAAAGGAAAATGGTTAAGTGTGGAAAATGGTAATGGGAATATGAAATTAATGAGACAATGAGAAAAAATACTAAGTATAGAATGAGGGAATGAATAGGGGTGAAGGGAAAGGAGAGGAGAGAACATGTGATTCAGAACATTTTTCATATTTCTTCTTGTAACACCCACATTAAACTTCTGGACAAAAGTATGTGTATCATGGTCATGGAGACTCCGATTTTGATTGCGCGAAATGCATAGTGAATATGATACCAAGGTCTATGCAATGAACATATAATAGTTCAAAAATATTCATCTTCCAATATCGTTTTTTTATTATTCCAGGAGCGAGAATGTATAGGTGATGAAATTTTGGTCAACAAGTGGCTCCAACTATGGGACAGTGTCCCTCTGAGGGTTGTTGAGAACACAAAAATATCAAGACCAATTACCTTCTACATTGGGATATGGAGTCATATTCAAATTGAACTTTTTTAATTCTTCTTCTTTCATTGAGTTGTTTTCAAACTTCAATATACAAATTCCCATATTATGCAAAATTGAACTGAAGAGACAAAATATGTACATACATGATCTACCTACCCTAACTTACTTGAAATAAAGGGGAACCTTAGGTTTAGGTATATTTCCAATGGATCCATTCGAGTATCCTATTGACTTGTGAAATGGTCTCTAGCAGTAAGAGAAAGATGGGGGTTGCTACCAATAAATCAGGAGCATGAAACTTAGGAGCATGTAAAAAATGTACCACAATGGGATCGAGCAATGTGTGCAGAATACTTTTTTGGATTGGTGGGATGACAATACTTTCAAACCAATATTCAATAAAATCTACTCTTGGATTCCCTAGTGTGTTGTTATCTTCAATCAAATGAAAAATTTGTTTCTTGAAAACATTCTTTTTTTCTTCTATTTCCACATTCAAAATTGTTGTTTCATTGGCGATGTCTTGGCAATGTTATTCTTCTATTCAATGGCTATATTCTTTATTCTCAAAAAAAATGTCTTCCCCCAATTCTTCTTCTTGCAATTTCTCTTGTGACGTTTCATCATCTATTACAAGGATGAAATATTTTTATATATTTGGTGGAGGCTTCTCAATTTCATTCTCAAATTTGTTTCTTGAAATATCTTCATATGGATTATATAGGAGGCTAAAATTTTCTTCTTATAATTTTGAAATTTCATTTTCATCTTCAGCAACATGAATTGACTTAATAATTTCATCCATTCTTTGATTATATTCTTCTTCAAAATTAGGAATTTCATATCTTGCTTCCATATGGGAGAGGATGGGTGGGAAAAAATACTTAAAACATTAGCAAAATAATATGAATGCACCTTTGGGATGAACTTTTATGCAAATGAAGCTTTTAACACATCCCAACTAGTAATGGAGTTAGGAATTAATGAACTATACCATTCAAGAGAATACTCTCGTAGATTTTGTAGGAATAATATACATGTAACACTGTCTTCAGTGAGGTTGAAATCATAACATGTACCTTCAAAATTAATCAAGTGTTTCTCGACATCTTCCTAAGCATCCCCAAAGAATGAAAAAAACATTTCAATAGGAATATTGGGCATTTGAAAGTCTACTTCTCGTAGATTTGAAGGGGTATTATAAAATTGTATCATTCTTTGAATATTTGTCCCTTTTTATGATTCTTACAAAGCCATTGATGGGCTTGATGAAGAATATAAAGAATCATTATGACATGAATGAAACCCTTCATTTTGAATTTTTCCACGGAGTTCACTCTCATGAATCTTTGGTGCTTCTCGTTTCTTTTTTATATTACAAAAAAGGTGAGCCATGTTTACAATAAGAAACACTTTTCTTGAATCTTCTTCTCAAAAATTTGAGCCATCGAGATTTCTGGTTCCTCAAATATCTTGAAAATAAATTGTCCCTAGTATGGTCGCCAAAAATGTTGATCCTTGAATCCATAAGGACCGAAATGACAACCTCATGAGAACATTAGTCCCCCTTTGTTTTTAGAGAGGTGGTACTCCTATTGGACTAGAAGATATATCTTTTATATATGGGATTAGGAGAGTGCTAGGAAGAAAACCCTAAATATTTATTTCTTGATATTATGAAATAAAATGGTTCTTCGATAACCTAAGTACAATCGTTATGTGAAATAAAATAAAATATTGAAGGAGGGCTTCAACATCATAATTAAATTGTGATCAACATCACACACAATCTTCTTGACAATATATAAATACATTGATATATTCTTCATAGGAGAGAATGATTTGATCATCTCAAATAATTCTAATAGAGTATTTCAATGAATATCAAAAGAGAATTGTATAGGTCAACCTCAAATTCTTTATATTCTGAAAACAGGGTTACAAAGCACAATCGAGATCAACCCCGAAGCAATTCATTGTGGAGTTTTAGTTATAAAAGATGTTATTCATTACAAAATATTTGACAACCATATAGTTGGTTGAAAATACTCCATGATCGTATAAGAAAACATCTTAGAAGAATATAATAAGAACTCTCAACAACTCATTCATGAGCCCAACTCTGAGGCTCGAGCATTAAACTGTGAGAAGTGGTGTAGAAAATATATATATAAAAAAAAAAATGGAGAACATGTAGACTTATTTCTTTTGATCATAATCTTGATTTTGTATCCACGATTGTACCTTCTTATTCCTCTGATCTTCTTCCCTTCCCCTTTGACAATATTGATTCTTGGACCTCTTCATGAAGCCTCTCTTCTCTTTTCAAGAAGAGATTTTCTAACTACCTAAGAAGTTAGGGTTTTATTATTGAAGCATTCCCTTTAATTAATTACTCATTAATTCCTCATGAATGAATTAACATCATTAATACAATTACATTGAAATTGGGTCCCTCTCCCCTTTTAATAATTTTTTTTAATTATACTTTTATTTTTTTTAATTTAATTAATTCTCCACTAAAAGAGGACGAATGTAATTTAATTTTATGGAAGTGAAAACAAACTTTTTATCCATGTAAACCACTTATTATGTTTTCATTATTGTCTCATATTTCTAATGATATAAAAATTTCCCAAATCCGTCACTCGGATCTCAAGATATGAGCTCATGAAGTTGGGTTGTCACGCGGGCCCATTAACAGTGTAGTTGACTGATATTTTAATTTATGAGAAAAATGTATGAACTTTAATAACTTGAAAAATATACCACCATCTTCTACGTTGAAATACATTTCCAACGGTATAAATTTTGTGCGATTCTGACACCCATAGCTCAAGTTATGGCCTCTGCAAGATCAACAATCAACCACTGTTGATCAAAAATGATGTGACAATGTGGGCCCTTGGATGAATTTTGTGTTTCCCTTCATAAAAGTCGACTTTTTGGTTTGAAAATCTATCCCACATGCATTGGGATATTAGATTCTTTAATATATATAAAACTAAGTGTTTGATATACTTAACAAGAAACATAAGAAGAGAATGAACTATGCAGCTTGGAAGATTTCGACCCTCGGAAAATTGTTGAATATAATAATAATTTTGTATGTCCAGTCAACAATTATGATTCACCCAACCAAATTTTTCCATATTTCAGCACTTGTTTGGCCAACAATCTTCCCATAAGAATCTGTCAAATGTCATCCAATAAAATCACACCATGTGTCACTTTTTGTATGCTGCCACGTGTCTTCATTAATTAGTTTCCATGTGGCACCATTCATTAAATTCCATGTGGATGTATCTCATTGGTTAATAAAGTGCCATGTGTCACTTGGAGATGTTCCTCATAGAACTTAGGATAGGAAAATTATTATTAAAATAATATGGCGGTAAAGAGTAGTAAAAAGAGTTGGGCGCATTATGAATGTGGAAAGTATATAATGGGTCAAGTGGAATATGGAAAGAAATATGGAAAATATGAAAAATGAAAAGAAATATATGAGAAATAAAGGAATTACATGAAATTTTGGAAAGGAAAAAGGGAAAAGGAAAGAAACAAAAAATTATAAAGAAATATGGAAAGAAAAATAAAAAGAAACGGGAAAATAAAGGAAAAGGGAAATGAATGTGAACATGGAAAGTAATAAAGGAAAATGGTTAAGTGTGGAAAATGGTAAGGGGAATATGAAACTAATGAGAGAATGGGAAAATATACTAAGTATAGAATAAGAGAATGAATAGGGGTGAAGGGAAAGGAGAGGAGAGAACATGTGACTTAGAACATTTTTCATATTTCTTGTGGTAATACCCCCATTAGACTTCTAGACAAAAGTATGCATATCTTGGTCATGCAGACTCCGATTTTGATTCTACCAAATGCATGGCCAAGTTGATACTAAAGGCTATGCAATGAACATATAATATTTCAAAAATATTCATCCTAAAATATCATTTTATTATTATTATTCCAGGAGCGAGAATATGTAGGTGACTAAATTTTGGTCAACATGTCTATCATGAGCTTCTAAACTTGTAAAAAGGGATGGTATCCGCACACCTTGCGTTGGCACTATGCACTCCCTGCACGAAGATTACCATAAGAGAAACAATTGAAACATATACAGAATCATAAACTCACTCATTAAACAAACATTATTCACACACATAGATGCATAATAGAATAATGTAAGTTCTATTTTATTACTCAAAGAAGAGAAAATAGATTTAAAGTCTCTCAGGAAATTCGAGAGTATTCTCCTTTGTTCCACCGACAAATTTCAACAAAAACTTCAACAACCTTCAATATCCTCTTTTATCATAGATTACATTGATTTATACATGAAGGTGCTTCTTGAGCCTTTCCTCCAGACTATTCTAGTTATTTCACATCTCAATAAAGACAATCCTATCACCAGCTTATTAAAGTAAATGCACTTTTACAATTTAGATATGAGTTTATACTCAAAATCTGTACAATCCTACAAACATTAAAGACAGTTATACTTTCTAGACTACATACAATGGATCTAGTGTTTTGATCTCAAGGGATGTTTAATTACAAAGGGTTCGAGAATTCAAATGTTACGCCTCCTTGGGATCTAAACTAGTTAATGCACGTTGAGCTGTGTGATGAGTCACCTTCCACCACGCCTCATTAATTGATGATGGTGATGCTCCTACATCAGCCTCCAACAACCATAAACAAATGTGCAAAATTTTCAATTTAGCAAATCACCGCATTCATAATTATATTGTATAACATAACCAATGAATTTAAACACCTAAACTGAAAGGGTTAAAAACCTTAATTGTAACAATCTCGAGATAACATGCATGCATTTTATCAAAAACAATATATTTCCTGTTAGGTTTTGGGTTGTGTATGGACTAACCTCAGAGCGAGGGAATTAAATCCATCTCCTTTCCTGATAGCACGAGACCAGCAACACATAGATACCATGTTGTATTTGAAACTACTCTAAATCACATGCCTTATCATCTATCGAAAATTCATTTGTCATATTCACCCATAAATTAATTATTATGGCTATTCTCAATCCATAAAATATATATCCAAGGATACCCAGTTTGCAATGCCCTTCAACAACCATAAACAAATGCGCAAAAGTTTCAATTTAGCAAATCATTGCATTCATAGTTGTATTGTATAACATAACCAATGAATTTAAACACCTCAATTGAAATCCTTGAAAACCTTACTTGTAACAATCTCGAGATGATATGTATGCATGTTTTCAAATATGACCCAGTTCCCATTGGGTTTCGATTTGCGAATGATCTAAGCCAAGAGAAGGAGAATTGTTTCCATCTCTTGGCCTAATAGCACGATACCAACAACACATAGATACCAGAGTATTTGAATTATGGATAGAGTTGCCACTAAGAGAGAAAATGCACATATGTCTTAGATATACAATCAAATGATATATCCATCTCGATCTTGTACCTAACCATGGCTACTCCCCACAAATTCCACCTCTATGTGACCTTATATAAAAATAATGGAAATGACTAGGCCTATTTGCTAGAGTGAAATCGGCTCCACCCATGTGCAGCCTAGACCGAACGCAAGTTGCAGGAGGCAGACAACTTATTTCAAGTGCAACTCTCTCTTTCTCTCTTAATCAAAGGGCCCTTTTAAACTAAACAAGTTTACAATTTGAGATTTTATTTCTCTTTGAAAAACATGATTGATCCTTACATGATCGATCATAAGTCTCTTAATTATCTTTTCTTTCTCCCCATGAGAACCATCTTTGAAGACACGAAGGGACTCGCCGCTATGCAACTTTTCTGGTTTGTCTTCTTTCCCTAGTTTCTTAGCGCGGTATTTAAAAATTAGAAACTTTGTTAGACCATGATACATTGTTCAACCCTTCACGATTTCCATCTGAAATCACACATAAGTCGACGGATATAATATGGAATTTCTAATAAATAGATAGTAACCCAAAATCAACTATGCTCAAAAATATCAATGTTTAAAAATAGCTATTTTCATCCTTCAAAAGATCATCCATGTATTAATTTAAATTTTTATAACATTCGTTTTTAAATGTCTTTGCTAGTAACGTTTATTTAAGTGATGTCATAAGAAAGATTTGATTCATACTCCTTGTCACATAAATAAGAATAAGTATGTTTTGTGTAGGATTCTTAGATTAATGTATACCGTGACAGATGTACAATGCATATGTAGTAGAAGGCACATACTAGTAGATTGAAAGATAAGTTGATAATTGTAAAGTGGATATTTAGTAGCTATCAAAATTAAGATCAAAGAATCACGAAACAAATTCTCAAGCTAATCAACTTAGTTTGTTGCAAACATTAAAATAAAAATCTATATACATGGATATAGACTATTTAAGCAGTCCTTACCTTACCTTTTGATGAGATAACTTCCCCGAATATAGGGATTGGCATGTTGGTCGATGAAATGTGAAGAGAATGATCCTCCACAATTCTCTCTTGTTATGGTGATACTCTATTGTACCCACAGTTATAAGGTTGCAACTCTGATGTAAGAGAAGTATATGTTACAAAGCGCTTCCAACACCATGAATCATGTGATACTACAATTAATTGAGACTAGCAATCCAGGCTTGTCATACATGTCGAAAATAAATTGTTTATTACTTTATTTTACTAGAATTTAGAACTAAATTATACCAACACTTGATGTGTAAGATACTCTCTTGTTGCAATTGCTTATGTACTATTAGTTTTCTTCGATTATTCACTATCAATTGCACTTCCTTTCCTCACTTTAAATCTTAATTATGCTTCGAATAGAAAATATTTGGAAATCATGTGGTAAAATGATATTCAAAAATGCATTGTTCAATAAAATTAAATTAAATTGATCCATATATTTGGGTATTTGACATAAAAATTCACAAGTATTTTTTTTCCATTCATTAAAGAAACAATTTTATATTGTGCATAATTGATATACAAGAACTATTTTTGTTTTGTTTTGAATTAAATTGTTCTATTTATTATTAGTCCTTGTTAAAGCCCAGTGCTAGAACATGGGGCTATAACATTCAATTATTTGTAGTTAATTTTGATTCCTAGTGCTAGAACATGGGGCTATAATATTCAATTATTTGTAGTTAATTTTGATTACAAATATTTCTGCTATTCAATTTTATACATAGGTCAAACCAAATAATTAATTTTTTTATAATATTTAAATTGGTCTTATAAAACATGTTATTGGCTAACAACTTCAAATTCGTATTGCGGAGTTTTGACACAATGCAATTAAATAACTTAAGTTTAAAGTTTAGCTAACAAGTTCAATTCCATAACAATCTACAAAATAATTCAAGTCCATGGTATTGAAATGAGGAAGAAGAAAATGGAACTATGTTGGATTTTCCAATTTTATTATTTGTCTCAAAGAATTTGAGCAACACAAATTTGTATTGTAGTTGATATTTTTTTTAATTTTGGGAGCTTTACTAAGGACAATGGCCTTAGTTTTCTAGGAGACCCTTAATGAATTCTTAATTTTTTTGACTCATTGCTAATGAAAAAAAATTTCCTACAAAACTTCATTGTTTATTTTATTCAATTTGTTACATGTAAGTACCCATGAATAAGAACTAAGTTGCCTCTATTATATTTTCTCGTGTAAATGTTACTTTTCCTATCATAATCTATAACATTTAAAAAGTTCAAACTATAACATATTTGTATTCTTATTATTTTATTTTTATGAGTATATCACTATTTTCCTTTTTATTATATTTGCATTTTGTCACAATTATATTTTTTATACTAGTATGCCTTAGCCCCTCTTTCTTTGTCTTTGTTTGAAGTGCAAGGCTCAATTTCATAACGTATGAATACGGATTTTCTCTTTTGAAGTATGAGATGTAAATGTTATATAATATATATGTATAATGGAAAGTTTTTAAAAATTATTGGCATGCTTTATATTTATATTTATATTTATATATTTTTATATTTATATATATATATATATATATATAACAAACATCAATCATTTGTACATGCTTATTTTAGTCGAGAAGTTATATAGAGAAGTTATATAGAATCATTGTTTATAGATGGTAAGTATTGTTTTTTATTTCACTTTTTTAAACATAAAATTAAATAATTTATTTTTATTCTTACACTCTTATGGAATTTCAAAGAAAAAATTCAAATCAAGTAATTAGTTTATAAGCTATGCATCCACATTAGTTGGCATAACTCAACGCTTAAAAATAAAAATAGAAATTGGATATATAAATATAGTGCAAGCTCATGATGGTCCCTCATGAAGCTTTAGTGGTAATGCAAACATGGAAAAACAACAATATGTTAACTTGGACGGATTATTCAAGGTACTTTAACAATGAATTTGAATATGGTGTAAAAATATTAAATGTAGGAAATTGAATTATCTTTGCGAATATACAATTTTTATTTATAGAAATTGTGAATAACTATGTGAAATTATAGTTTTTATAAGAGAGGTATGTTATTTTTATAGAAAAATATAAGGTATATGTCTCCATTAGTGTAGGTGTTGAGTACCTTAATGATGGAATTTACTTAGAAAAAATTTTATAATTGTAGAGAACCCATTATTCTAGTGCAGTGTATTTGTTAAAAATTTATAATATTGATTTTGTATTTTTTTAAATTATGAAAGTCAATATATCTTTGATATTACAATGCCTTTAGTGAAATTACAATGCGTACAGGCTACAAGGGTCTTAACATTATCAAACGAATTTTTTTTTATAGATTGTAGATATATGTCTTCTAGTGGGGTTTATAATCATTTGAAAAATGTTTAAACATAGAAAAAGTTATAGAATAAATAAAAGACGTATGTATTTTAGTATTTTGATGTATGTAAGTCAAAAATAGATTAAAAATAGTATGAAATATTAATTTAAAAATAAAAAATAAAAAAATGTATATTTGGAATCGGCATAACCAAATATATCTATGTCTATAGTTTCATCAACAACGAATTTTTGTATCCTATATAAAAATAACGTAAAAAATAAAGATGTAGAGACATATTCATATAAATGGAGGGTTTTATGTATTTGTAGAACAAACCACTAGGTTTTTCATCCAAAACCTAAATGTGAGGAAACCAAGTCGACAAACATGTATGTTAGAGTTGTCACTCCCACCCAGAAATAATTGAAATGAAAATAACATGCACATACTTTAGGAACGCACATGATTTCCTAAAACATTTGAGTTTTATTACGGACCGGGACATGTGTGCATTCATGTTAACACAAGATAACTCTCCCCCCGCCACCCTCACCCCCCCTCTCTCTCTCCCCCTCGATCCCTCTCTCACTCCTTCCCCACCGATCTCTCTCTCTCTCTCCACCCCATCTCCTACTCTTCTTTCCATGCCTCTCTCCCCCTCCTTCCCTCTATAACTCTCTTCCCCTCTCTCCCCCATCTCTCTCTCGATTTCTCTCTGTCTTCCTCTTTCCTTCCCTCTATCTCTC